>AYEL01091643.1:0-18347 GCA_000484575.1 Olivierus martensii | reverse complement strand
GATTTGGTATTTATTATATTCATTTTATATAAAAATAAATATTTATATCCTTTTTTTTACAATTGATATAAATGCATTTTTATGAAATTTTAGCAATATAATATATATAAAAAAATCAAAGCTGATATGAATAAAAATAAATAGATTTTATTATTTTAGAATATGCAAAATAAATCAATTTATATCACATCAATTTCCAGTTAAATTTTAACTTTTATCAACAAAGTAAATGAATCATACTGAAAACATTCAGGATTATGATAATTTTCTGTAAGCAAAGCATTTCTTTAACTAACACTAGATTGGTTATACACATTGTAGAATCATGAAATTAACCAAAGATAGCTTAAATATATCAAAAAGCAAACTTATATTGATTACAAAATTAAAATTACTATTATTAACACCTATATGATTTATATATATGCTCCTTGAATTACAAACTTAATCCATACATAACTGATAACTTGAATACTGCTGTTATTTTGTCTCCAAAAGTACTGAAATAACTTTTTATACCATATTTTGTAATATATTTCATAAATGGACTAATTAGAAGTCTCTTATTTCACAGATTTGAATGAAAAATTCCAATTTTAAAATAAGGATTTTTAGTATAATTGCAGTCAGCTTGAAATACTGCTATAATATATTAATAAACTGTGTAATTTTATGTTATTATAGTTGCTAGACCATTTTGCTATTATAATATTTAAAATTTTTTGAAATTTCAAAATGAAACTTCATGTTTGTAACTCAAGGTGCACTTATATAGGGAAATTAACATAAAGTTTGTAGCTATTATTTATCCTGAATTTGGAAAAAAATATGTCATATATAAATAAGCCTTAATGAAAAATGCAAATGTTTAAACTATATAATAATTTCTTTTTCTTTGACATATTACAATTTGTGGATGGATGATGATAGAGCTGAAAAGAATTTTTGATAAAATTGTGTTAAATCAATAATTCTTTGGCATTAGCTTCTCAAAAAGTTATTTATAAACCACCAATTTCAGAATTTCCTCAAACATTGTCAGACAGGGAAGATTATCATAGATTCAATACATGCCAATAGGCCATACCTTAACTTGCACAAATTTATTTTCATATATTTGTGATAATGAAACAGCTTAAATTCACTTAAGTTTTAAATATACCATTAAATCTCACAAGAAGTATTTTTGGTAGAATCCAGAAGAAATAAATCAACAAATAAGAGTTCATTTAGATCAGGGATGAAGATGATGTGGCCTGTTTTGCTTTATAATGTGATCTGTGATCTAATTTTAAAAAGTATTAAAATTATTAAATATTTATTATAGATACTATAAAAATCTTACTAGGATTTTTCTTTAGTATTGTCAATTCAATGAATAGCTTTAACTTTAAAACAAAGTTACTAACCCTGATTTGTTTTTTTATTCTTTTGGTTTAGATTTTGATGCAATAATAAAATGCTGACATAAAATATAAGTAGTTGGTAAATAAGTAAAATATATACTGTTCATAATATGGTCTGCAAATATTTTTTCAACACTTAATTTAGTCCATGTTTTGAAAAGATTGCTCACCCCCTTATTTAAATAAAAATTCTGTATTGATAAGATTTATATAAGTAAAATGACTATATAAAATTCTTTTAAGAACATAGGGACCAAGGGCAAGTTTCTGTCTTGTCTTATAGTGTGTGCAATCACATTTAAATCTGAATGTTATAAATCAATTAATAGTGTTGGCTGATAGTTTTGTCATTCTTTAGTTTGTGACTATTCACAGCAAAAAATCAAGTAAGCTATTTATTTAGTAGTACAGTATATGCATTGCTATAAATTTTTATCATCTTCCCCAACAGACTGGCAAGAAAAATCTATAATGCACACAAACTGTAACTTTAAATCTTAAATTAGGTTCTTTATATTTTTGCTATTTATTATATTGATTTGAGAAAAAATTTATTTTAATTGAAGTTAACTAGAATATCTACAAATCAAATATTCAAAGCCAAATTAATCTCCAGCTAATAATTTTTAAATCAAGGCTACAGTGCCACCATCTGTTGGATCAATAATTAATTTAATCCATTCAAGTCCACAATTGTTTACAAATTAAACCAAATTAATATAATTAATTGGGTTAAATTAATAATATTAATATAATTAGCCATACCTTAACTTGCACAAATTTATTTTCATATATTTGTGATAATGAAACAGCTTAAGTGAATGCTTACTTTAACTTATTTAATTATAACTAGCCAATTAGCAGGAATTATTATACTTGCAGATAAATTGCTTTAATAAAATTCAAAGTAGTACTTTCAGAATTTTTGTATTCCCTCTTCAGCTTTATTCAAATTCATTTAATTTTCATTGAAATTTTTACAATTTATTATATTATTTATTATTTTAATGATGTAAAAATTTTTTGGATATTATTTTTTTCACAACTTTCATTCATTATATAAGATTAGAGAAAACGTGATTTTTTTTTATATGAAACCACCATCCAATGAAATGTTTGTTTCTAAATGTTCATTCACTGCTTACTTTAACTTATTTAATTATAACTAGCCAATTAGCAGGAATTATTATACTTGCAGATAAATTGCTTTAATAAAATTCAAAGTAGTACTTTCAGAATTTTTGTATTCCCTCTTCAGCTTTATTCATCAAAAATAATTCTATTCCAATTTGTTGTTGTTTAAATTTAAAATTGAACATAATTATTAAAATAATAAAAGTACATGCTATAATAAACTGGTTTCTAATTTAATTTTAAAAGGTTTTTAAATGTTAAAATGTTGTTAAATATGATGAAACAAAAATTTATTTATAATGAATCTTCAGTGTTAAATTAGTTTAAGTAAAACTTCCAGGACTACTCAGTTCTCCTGGGTCTAATTTGTTGTTAGGTTTAATCGGTTGTTTTCTCTTTTTTAATATAGCAAGAGATTCTTCCCACCTTTCTATATGTGGATTTTCTTGTTTCTTAATGATCTTTGTGCTATCCCAATTTATATCCAAGTTACTGTTTAAAGCTCTTTGTGCCAGAGCAGTAGTGGCTTTCTTATTTTCAATGTCGTATTTATGTTCTGATATTCTTTTGGGAAGAGTGCAAAAAGTTTATCCAATATATAGTTGTTCTTGTAATTCCATGTCTCTAAATTCTATTTGATATACACCCGGGATTTGATTTTTGTCTATCCAGTCTTTGTCGTTCCTTAAACAATTAAATACTGTCTTCCTTCTAGTAAGTACAATCCTTTTTCCTATGGTTTTTTTCTTTTTTCTGTTTTAATAAAATTGAGTCTTTTTCCACTTTGAATGTCTCTTTAAATTCGTCCTTGTGTTCCAACTTAATTTTTTTTTTATTTTGCACTCTTTCCCAAAGTTTCAGGATATTACTCCTTATGTAACAGTGTTTAAGTGCCTGTTATATTATCCAGTCTAACTCCATGGATTTATCTTCTTTATTGTTGCAGTGTGTGTATATTGAAATGTTTGATATTATTTTTTTATAGCAGTAAGTCTTATGAATAAGATAAGCTATGAATAACAATTTTTTAAAATATCTGATTTTTTTCATGATTTATGAATGAAGAAAATCAGATTTTATTTTAAAAAACTGTTAATGAAAATTTGCATAATACTTGGTTTTTTATCAAGTTAATTAATTAGTCAAAAAGTGACATAAATTTATTAAAATATTTAGAAGGGCTTTTAAAATAAAGAGTTTTTACTGCAAGATAGTGCTGAATTATTGTAGTTATTGTTTCTTACATTCTATATTCAATTTTTTGTATTCAGTTAAAGTTTGTACTGCTGAAGAAAGCTATGATTATGCTGAAAGTGTTTTTGATTAATTGAATAAAAGTGTTTAACATACAATTTAAGCATAATTTATAATCTTATTATAATACTCCTGCTACAAAAGTATTGTAAAGATATAGAATTTGTGAAAAACAGTGTACTTTAATCGTATAGAATAATTTTTACTCTGTTTTCTAATCAAAAATTATTAAAATAGTCTAAAACACAAAGATTTGATGAAAATTTTTTGTGGCAACACTGGCCTCTAGGCAGTAGTTTGACCATTCTTGCTATAAAAAATATAGTTAACAACAAGAAGCACTTTAGGGGTAAAATACTTTTATCATTATTAGTTATTTTACTGTTTATCATCTCTAAACACAAACTAACTAGAATATGTCCTTGAAGCATTCTTTGGTTATAACAATAATGCCTGGAATATGAATATTCCCATAGAGAAAAGTTTTTTTTTTTTTAAGGTCTACATTGAAAGGAAGATTTCAGCATGCAGTAGCCAATATTCAAAAGTGTCTTTCATAACACACAAACTGTTATTAACTACAAATATATTGATGTTTTAAAATTTAAATTAGTCTTGTTTTTCCAAATTTTATAACACTTCAATCACAATAGAATGAGTATCAAATTTTTTTACTTTCCCAACCCAAAGATAAATTCACACACAATTCCATCTTTTTCCAGTTGACAAAATTGATGTATAATTCCTATTCTTTCCAGTCACTGAACATATTGTTTTTATAAATACAATACTGAAAAAGATTCTTTTTCTTATAAATTTTAGTAAAATATTTTAATTTGGCTAAACTTTTCCAAAAAATTAAAGTATTAAAACTTTTAAATAATGACCAACAGCAATAATAATTATAAATAAAATGTAATTTCATAACCCAAAGATAAATTCACACACAATTCCATCTTTTTCCAGTTGACAAAATTGATGTATAATTCCTATTCTTTCCAGTCACTGAGCATATTGTTTTTATAAATACAATACTGAAAAAGATTCTTTTTCTTATAAATTTTAGTAAAATATTTTAATTTGGCTAAACTTTTCCAAAAAATTAAAGTATTAAAACTTTTAAATAATGACCAACAGCAATTATAAATAAAATGTAATTTCATATATAAAGTTAATTTAATTAAAATTTTCTAGAACAATCTTTTCTATTATTATTTAATATTAAATAAAATTTTCTATTATATATATTTTTTAAGAAATGTATGTAATTCATCACTTGAGGAAAATCAGAGTTTGGTTTCATTGGGATTTCAATTATGAAATTTTGTTCTCTCATATTTTCAACCAATCAGGAATTTGATTGCCAGGATTTCATTTTTGTTCAAATTTTAATCTATATCTCTCAAACACCAGTGTCATTTCGTCAGTCCGCGGCACAGTTTGTTCTGTGAGGTGTTCGTTAACCAAACATAAAAATCTTTCAAAAAAGTGTTCATTATCTGAACTGTTCGTTAACCGATCACCCACTTTATTCAATTTTTAATTAATGAAAATTTTTTGATATGACATCAATATATTTTAGCAAACAAATGGTGCACAATTATGGCAAGAGCAATTAATGATATTATATATATATAGAATCCAGAGATTGATTTTATTTTACAAAAAAAAAATGATGATAAATAAATAATTTATAGTATTAAATGCAAGTTTTTTTAAAATTATAATTTCATATAAAGATAAAAAAATGTAAATTTTATAAATGATTATATTGGAAGCTGTAAAGCACATTTCATTTGTTATCACCATTGATGTTGAGTGTTCTTATGTTCTTATATCTACTAATAAACTAAGATTTGAATTAAGAGACTGGTATATGGGTAGGAACACAAAGAAAGCAGGTTACCCGCTTGCTGTTTACCAGCGCTTATTTAGGCATGTTGCTGATGCCGATTAACGCTGGCAAACGAACATAAAGAAAGCAGGAAATCTGACAGTTTCGAGTTATTCTGTTCAGAAGGGAGGATGTCTACGAGTGATGATGATATTTTACTTTCGGAAAGTTTTAAAGTTTCTAGTATGGAAGAAAAAGAGATTCATATAAATCGCAGCAGGCGAGATTACGGTGAATACCATCATTTGTTCAAGCAGCTAAAAAAAGATGATAAAAAATTTTTTTAGCTACATGAGAATGAAGTTGGACATTTTCAATTATATTTTGAATGAGATTGAGCATCATTTCTCAAAAACTTGGTGTAATTGGCATCAACAGCCAATTTTATCTGAAGAGAGACTTGTTATTCGTTTTACCAGCACGCTGACAAGCTGAAAATAATGCTTTGCTCATTCCGGTAAACTTGTCGGCGCTGGCTTCCTGTGCAAACAAGTTTGAACAAGCTTCCATTGTGTACAGTTACTATTGTTAAGGCTGACACATTCTTCTCGCTGGTCAGCGCCTGTTGCCGCTGGTAACCAGCAAGCAGGTAACCTGCTTTCTTTGTATTTCTACCCTATGGTGAGTTTATTTATCATTGATCTAATGTGTACCTGTTTATAACTATTACTAGATTTTTGGGTCAATAATTTCAAAGATGCCTCCCAAATTAATAACAATGTAGATCTAGGGAATGTTTCCTAGATCTACATTTATTAGTGAATTATGTAAAGTGATAATTAATAATACTCTAGTGATCGTTTCATTGGGATTCAATTGTTAATTGTGTGCAGATTCTTATTTAGATTTCTATAGAAAGCTTTCTCATTGTAAATAAGGCATTTTATTATTTTCTTTCCATTTATTTCTTATATCACCATAAATATTTTAAATAAATACTAAATGTTGTTTTATATTATAAATGTATTTAATTATCCCAAACAGGCAACATCATACTTATATAGATCCATATTTATGAAGGATTATTTTTAAGTAATGAGTTGGATCCAAATCTGGACAGCTCCAAAAAATTGGAGGAATGGGACTCTGAATTGAATTCAAATCCTCCAAGATTGAAAGTGAAAACATCATCACATGACTTTTATACGTATTCTTTAATATAACTATTTTCAGTGTTACATCATTGTGATATACTAGTACTATATAATGTATGTTCCAACATACATACATTTTGACTTACAGGGGATTTCACTGAACAATCCACATATATAAATCAGGAACTGCCTATATTATGTTGTTCATATCTTATGTGATTTTATACTTGTAAAAAGCAAAGCAGAAGCACAAAATAGCACTAAGGTAAGAAATAACATATATTCTACAAATGAAAAATATTTTGGTATGTCAATATCTTTATTAATTGTTACATCACTCAAAAAAGAATGTGGTTTGAATTTCAAATTCTCATAGAAGATGGTAACAAAATATAATATATTAATATTATACAATATTAGCAAATTTAAATCAATATATAATACTGAAATTTAAAAATTAAAAATAAATTTATTTTAATTTTGGTCCTAATAAGAGAGTTTTTCCTGATCATAATCTATCTATCTTTTTGTATAATAGTTTTATATCTTAATGAAATTTTATATTTTCTGTTATTACTTTTTGTTTTTATCATAATTTTTTAATTCTTTATTATTATTTATTGGCTTTTATTTGTTAAATGGAAACTCAGTTCATGAATTTTTCACTTAACAGGTTTGTGAATTTTTTCAAATATGAAGTATCAAAAAATTGAAAATATGAATCTTAATTGCAATAAATAAATGCTAAACATTCATAAAAAGGCTTTCAATTTACATACATATCTAAACAATACAGTACAACTGGTTTTGCAGCATAAACTCTGTCATTTTCTTTTGAAATCAGAAAGTTCAAAATGGCAGCCAAGAAGCAAAAATAGTGTGTCTTCTAGTTTTTATCAGCATATTACATAAATAACTTCTATTCCCAAATTGTGCCAAAGATATTTGTCAATAATAACAAAGAATAAAAATTCTTTAACATTAATATGACAAATAATTTTATTATTATAATTTGTTTGATTTTAAAGGATATATTTTCATTTTCTCAGATTATTATTATTAATAATACCTGATTTCTTCAAATAAATATCATTATTTAATCATAAACTATTGATTTTGTTGGCCTTTACTTAATATTATTGTGGCCAAATTTCATTAGTAAGAATAAAACTATTGACTTTTAACATTTTTTTTTTAATAAGAAATTGATTCTTAGTTTTACATGTTATTTTATGAGCTATTTTCAAGTCTAAACTAGGTTTAAAGTCAGAATTAGCTATACTTTACCCCATCTTACTATTTATCTCACCTAAATACAACTTAAATATGTTCACAAGTCTTCTGTAGTTGGATTGATTATATATCTTTCTTACAGTCATCCAATATTTCTTAATAAGCTAAGAATAATCTTATTTAACATAGAGGTCATATTGAGAAGCTTTGATGTAAACAACTTCATAAAAACTGAAGAGAATATTAACGTATCAAAACAGTTTTCAATTGTAGAGTAAAATATTAATTTCTGACTTAGGGCTGGTTTTTCCTTAGTATTCTATTTAAGTAGAAAGGGACAATCAAAATTTTGCCACTAAGCTTGCTTGCTTTGTCTTAGGGCTTGCTTTAATGTATTTTAGTTTTGCTTTTTTTATGCTTGGCAGCAATAGTGAAGTATCTATAAAAAGCTTATATATATATTTTAACAAATCTTTATTTCTGTTATAAAACTTATAATAATTTAATTTGCCAAAATCTAATCATATTTTATCAATATGATTTGCTTACTTTGTGCAAATTTAATTTTAATTAACAGAAATTTGGAAAGATAATGTTGCAATATTAGTTTTTGTATTTGTTTATGGATATTTTTCCTGGTATTTTTGTTTTAAATCAATTGCATAGAATTACTTAATAATATATTATATATGTTACGGTAAAAGTGATTAAATGGCGATTATGCATAATCGCCAATCTTAGTAAATTTGATAAATTTCACTAAATTTCTCACTTTTACTGATGATTTTACATAATTCCCATATGAAATTGGTAAATCTGATAAATATATCAGAATTTCTCACTTTTACTAGTACAAACAAATACTTTATTTTGCAATTATAACTGCTCTGTATTTTATATTGTTGTTTGTGAGGAGTAATGTTTTAAAGTGTAGCCCCAGCTTGCACCTAATGCGCCTTATGGTAAATGTGGACCTGCTCTTAGCATTCATTCATCTTTAAGTTCTATTATCTCTAGTTGTTTCAGTATGTTTTCAACATTGTCTTCCACATCCTTCTGGCCAAATCCATGTCTCTTTTCAAAGTTGTTTTCCTGAGTCTTCTTGAGAATACGAGTATGGATGTACACTTCTACGTTTAGGAGCAAATCGATAGCTTAGACATGATTTCTGTGGTAAGTTTTGCAATTCCATCCAGTCATCACATAGGAACGGATCTTAACTTGGCACTCAATTCATTTGCCATTAGGTTATATTTTCTCATTTTTTCATTTTCAACTGTTAACAAATCTTGATTTGTGATTTTGATCTTAATAATTGTCATATACAAAATTTCGGGCCAATCATGTTTAAGTTTTCTAGATGTCTTTAACCAGGTGTAAACTCAGATTTCTTCACCTTCATTTCCGATTACTTCTTGAACTGAGTGAAATCTTATTTTCTTTGACTGCTTAAAAGTTGAACTTATTACATAAATGATGATGAATGCAGCCAACTACTTTGTTACTCAACGAAAATGCATTATTAATCAAATTTACCATTCTAGATTGGCAGATATGCATAATACCCAGTAAATTTGATTAAATAAGTACGATTTATCATATTTACCACTACGAACCAGCAATTATTGTTGGAAATAGAGAGAATACTCATTGGTTTGGCCTGGGAAGAATGAAGACTGAAGATAGAAGATGATAGGAAAGTAAAGGAAAGATTTACAGTTTCCTGTCAGGAGATAATGTGACAGATCATTAGTAGAAAAAAGAGAGAAGCAACCAACACTTTTATTAAAAAATAAAATAACGTATTTACAATATATTGCACAGTTTGTCTGTACAATCTAAAATTAACAGAATGAATTGATATATATGAATCCACTGTATATATATATCAACTTTTATTCTTTATCAATTTTTTCTTATATTTGAGCTAAGAAGATATTTTTATAAATACATTATTAAAAATTCACATAATCTTCACTTTTCATATTGCAAGTATTAAAAAGTGAACAAAAAGAAATTAAAGAAGATATAAAACATGCACACATTTTTTGTATTCTTGGGTATAAGTAACATCTGTAATCAGCAATTCTATCCATGCTGGTGATGCTTGTTATAACCAAATTTTACTACACATTATTTGTTTAAGAACAAAAGACAACAACATTAAAGCAGAAATAAACATGAGAATTCAAGCAGGTAATAGAGTAGGGGTGGCAAACCTTTTTCTACTGGTGTGTCAAAAATTTAAAAAGTTATATTTCTTAATCTACTAATGTGCCAGATAATTTGTTATAGGAATATATATATATATTGAATGGTCCTAAAAATTAATGTTTTTGGTAGATTTATGCCTAAATTTGAATGAATTAAATGTTAAATTGTAAGGTTTCAATAAGAATATCATTGGCATGTTTGATTTAATTCAGGCATTTCCAAAACTCAAATATTTTCCAAATTTGAAAAAATTCTTCACAGATTTGAACTTTCATGAAAAACTGGATGGAGCTAAACTAACTACAGATTTTTCAGAAGTTATTAACTCTATAATCAGTGAGTTTTCATCACGATTCATCTCATCAGTTTAGATAATTTGCAGAAACTACATAAATTTATCGTGTATCCTGATATAATGGGTGCAGATAGCCTGAATTTAACATTTCATCTATGTACCAATACCTGTTTGAATTCCTTCCTTTATTCAGTTCTGTCGACTGAGTCAATCACCAAACTGTCAGCACTGTCACACCCGAGTAACTCCTTTCCACTTCTGGACAGAATGTGTACAATATGCTCCCTATCATACTCATTTGAGCACAAATTTAGACATCAATGTCTTGACGATAACTAACCTGGCGACTCTCTACTGACCTCTAAATACCAGAAATATTTCCAGATATATTCAAGCTCTAGAACAATATATTCAAGCTACACATCGACTGTAATCATCAATTTATACATCTCAGAGGACAAAGTAGTGGCTACATTCTTCATTTAAACAGAAAAGAAGAAGAAGAAGAATTTAATATTTGACTGGTTAAAGTGGAACAAACTTGAAATGCAATTAACAGATTTTCAGTTGAGTTACATATGGAAGCAAAAATGATTAAGTCGACTTAACACAATAATGGCATACACACATCTGCGAGTAGAATAGAAGTGACTCAGAGTTATACAATTACAACATGAATTTTTTTCTGTGCTGCAAAAATTTGGAAAATGTAAAATTTCACTTAATGTTCTATTATATATATATATATATTTAAAATACATAAGTAAATACATACATAAACAAAATATAAATTATATAAAATAGATGATTACTGTTAAGTTGAAAATAACAATAGACAAGGTTTACTGGGTTATTCAATTATTTACAATTAATAATCAGTTGAGTTATTTGACAATAACTTGGAAGACATGAAAAAATTTGATGATAATTAATTAATTAATGATTTATACTTATTAAGATAGTAATTTAAAACAATTAGTAAGGAGTGAAACCACCTAAGTAAACAAAATCCTGCACGGTCTCTCTGTACAATATTCTGCTGCAGTTAAATATCTACATTAAGGATTGCACAGTCCCTTTGGCACAATAAATAAGGAAAGGTGGAGGCATCTTCATTGAACAAACAGAGAACACAACACAATACAGCAAAAAAGCAGCACAGACAGGGCATACGACTCCACAATTATGTTAAGTAGTCAGTCATCTTTATGAAAGCCTTCTTCATTCTTTGCAAAATTTAACATCTGTCACTATATGCAGAATGATCCTCCATTAATTTATTATCCTTGTTTATCTGATTTTCTCTTATGCAATTAGCACATCTTGGATTCTTCTTTTTATTCGGACAGTCTCGCTGCTTGTGTTCTCCTACACAGTATATACAAATAACCAATTTGTTGCACTCTCCTGCATTATGATGGAAACCACAACATTTATAACATCTATAGACTGGTATAAAATTATCCACTTTGCAAGTATACCAATGCAAAGAGATAAAACCTTGAGAGAGCAATATTTTATGGACCTTGGGTGGTACCGAGATTATTATATGTTTCAGTTCTGGGTTATTCTTCTTATCTATTGTTTTTATTATTTCACAGTTCTCTATGAACTCCTTTTTTTATTATATCTTTAATTAATTTATTTTGAGAATAAATGCAATCAAAAAGTGAATTTTCCTTTACACTATCATGAATGTTCATTATTATTAATCTTGGATTTTTTGCTAAGGATTTTCTGATTTTAACTACTTTTGAAATCTCTATCAGATTTTATAGTCTTAACTAATTTTTCAACATGTTCTTTATCTAAAACCTCAATACATATCTCATTAGATTTTGTTTGTTTCAAACCGTTCAGTTAGATATCCAAATCACATGGATATATACCATCATTTAATAATTCGGTAATTTCATCTAAATCTTTCTTAGGTTTATCAGAGGATTTCTTGGCAGAAAGAAGTACAGCATTTTTTCCAGCAGGGACAGAAGGAGAAGCTCTGTTTAGTGTTTTTTCTATTAGTACACTATCTCTATTTCATCCTGATTTAGCTACAACAGTATAAGGCTGCATTGTCAAAGCTATTTCCTGTATATTTAAGACTTGTTTTACTGACTCAAAAAAATCATTTACATCAGCTAATAATTCTAGCATAATTTCTCTAATTTGTTTCCTATCTTCCTTCTTAATGGATACATTTTGTATGGGACATAACTCTAAGACCTTAGAAATCTTTATTTTGAGGTCATTTTTAACTACACGTCTTAGAGAATCTAATTTCTTCATGATGTTATTAAGCAATTTTTTAAGTTAGTAACAATATTTTTCTAGATTTTTATTAAAATCAAATAAGTTAGATCTAGGTTGTCAATAGAAACTAATCAAAACAAAAATTGCCAACAGCAACCAAATCAAAACAAACAGTTTTTAATAAAAGAATAATTACTTTAAATTGTCACATTTAAAAATGATGACACTTACATATTTAACTTCCTTATATGTTCACCATACTAATGATATAAATTTTATGCACAATTTAATAAAAAAGATCACCACTTTTAACCAGTAAATCAGGAACACCACTACCAAAGTTTTCACAGTACAGAAGCCATTTTTCCGTCTTTATAGAACCAGCAATTATGCAATAATCACCCATAAAAGTGATAAATTTGCATTACAGTAAGACCCTGCTTAACGCTGTCCCATTTAATGCTGTTTCAATATAACGTGGTTTTTTTCAAATTCTATATATTTTATTGATTCACTTTGGCGTGTTTTTCAAATCATATACTCAATAAATCCAAAATTGCATTTGTTGATTTGATCCTATATCATTTCGCAATACGTTTGATATCAGTTCAGTGAAAGTTTGCTGTGGTCACAGTTCATATTTATGATTGTTCATTAACGTTATTTTAAAGTTGAAGTTTAGCCACTATTATGGAAATTGGCAACGGATTTTCTCAAAACAAGTTTAGCCACTATTACGGAAATTATAGATCAGGGATTTTCTCAAAACAAATTCATATTTATGATCGTTCATCAACGTTATTTACAGTTAAAGTTTAGCACTATTACAGAAATTATGGATCAGTTATACAAAATGATCCAAATTTTAATAGAAGTTTAAATAAAATGATCCAAATTTTGATAGAAGTTCAAAGGCAAGACGAAGTGTCAGGGATGCGATGTCTTACTATCAACAGTTGCTTGCTGAACAAAGAGGAAAAGATAAACGATTTTCCATTAGATGATTCTTAACGAAAAAACAAAAAGCATCAAATGAAGAAAAACCTTCTTCATCACAAACATAGAGGAAAAGATAAACGATTTTCCATTAGATGATTCTTAACGAAAAAACAAAAAGCATCAGATGAAGAAAACCCTTCTTCATCACAAACATATTTACTCAGATATTTTTGATTTTCATGAATGATTTATGAATACAAATTAATATTAGCAATAAAAAATGTCTATGATTAATGTAATACAATAGTAATAATACATGTTACAAAATAAAAAAAAAGATACATATATTTTTTTATTCACTATACCATTTCACTTATTCCCATTATCTACGTGTTATGATGATCTCGTTTAACGCTGTTTTGTTTAGCGCTTTATTTTTTGGAACGTATTCCCATGTTAAATGGGGTCTTACTGTATATGAAATAAATTTATCACTTTTACCGAAATTGTTGGTGATTATATATAATAACCAGCAATTTTGCATAATCACTAGATTAATCACTTTTACTGCAATATATTTACAGTTGAAAGTATTTTTTTGAGACCAGGCAATGTGTCTAAAATTGATTTTTAATTTGTTACATCTTTTGGCAGTGTTTTATATTTTTTGATAGTTTTATGCTAAAATCTTATACAATTTGCGTAGACATGGGTGTCCACGTAATTATACACATTGACTACTGATTATTTCTTGAAAAGACAGGTTACATTATTATACAATAACATTGCACATACACATAACATCTCCATGGGTTGTCTGCAGGGGTCGGCCTGCGGACTTGGTTTTTGGAACATACTTATGAATACTATTTTTCACATTATGTTGCTGCAGGGATGTAATATTGTCTGTTTTGCTGACAACTGCTTGGTGACCATTGAGGATGATGATTTCGCATCTCTCGAAAGAAAGGGGAATTTGGTCCTATCATTAATTATAAATTGGGGAAAGGAGAATAAGTTGAAGTTTAATCCGGATAAGACTAATCACATGTTAGTTTCACGAAAATACAAGATTACATACCCTGTTATCAGACTTAATGGAACTGTTTTAAATTATGTTAAAGAATTTAAGTATTTAGGGTGTATTATCAACAAAAATCTATCTTGGGAACCACATGTTCGGTACGTCCTCGGCAAAACAGAGGCTTTACTAAACAAACTCACAATGGTTGCGACACTACATTGGGGCCTAAACTCAAACATAATTGAATCTATTTATGAGGGAGTGGTTGTACCTCAGCTGGCTTATGCTTGCCCAATTTGGGGAGACTCTCTGGATAAAGTTAAAATTAGGGAACTTCTTTTGAAATTTCAGCGTCGTATTTGTATTAAGATTATTAAGGGCTATCGGACTATATCTAGGAACTCAGCCATTCTGTTGTCGGGTAAGATGCCACTAGATCTTCTCTTAAGGGAAAAATGTCAGTTGTACTTTACACTTACTTCTGGTAAGTTAGAAATTGATGGGAAAGACTTTCAGGTGGAGGTTCCGGCTGACTTCCGATCACGCCCTCATCCATCTTATCATAATGTCGATTACATAATATCTTACATGGAAAGCAACAAGTGTTACATTTATACAGACGGTTCCAAATCAAATGACGGGGTGGGGTCGGCCTTTTGTGTTATCCAAGGTAGGGAGGTTTTACAGTGTTCGGATTTTAAAGTTAATCCTAACTGTACTATAGTCCAGGCAGAATTACTTGCAGTCTTAGAGGCTTTGAAATTAATAGAAGTAGAAAACTTGCATGACATGATTATATGTACAGATTCAACTGTTGTTTTGAACTATATTCGACATCCAAAAGTTAAAACTAAACTAGCTTTTAGTGTATTCAAACGATTTCAAAATTGTGTCACCCTTTATAGGACACGTGTTTGTTGGATAAAGAGGCACTCTGCCTGCCTCGGGAACGAGCTGGCTGACACATTGGCACGTGCAGCACATTTAAACAAAGACACCTCTTACAATATTCTTCCTGTTACATATGTTAAAGGCTTTCTCCACAAGCAATCAAGAGCCAGCTGGTCAAGTAGATGGGGAACAGATAATAAAGGCGAAATTACTCATAAGTTTTTTCCAAATCTTAATTGCCGGTTAAATATACACCTTGGGGTTTTTCATCGTGGATTAAGGCTTTTTTAACTCAGCATGGGAAATTAAATTTCTATTTGAATAGATTCAAAATTCTTTCCTATTCTCGATGTAACTGTAATTGTGGGGATGATGATACCGTGGACACACTGTCTATGATTGTAGCTTCTTTGATTCATGGCGGAGAAAGCTGATAAGACATTTCCATGAGCAACTCATACCCTGGCCAGTCCCACTGCATATGCTTTTTAAAGATCAACACACAGCTAATCTCACTAAAACATGCTTCAGTGAATCCTCAATAAAATACGGTCCAGTGAACAGCATCATTTAGAACTTCTTTTACATAAACAAATACACATTTCTTGGATTTGGGAGTTGGTTGTTTCTATCTACTAATTTCCGGCATTGATTTTTTCTTCCTGTAGGTAAACTGGGATTACCTATGGTAGGAACTTTTCCACTCGTTCTCCTCTGCTATAGCCATAGCAGTCAGGATTGGATGATTGGTACTCGTTGTTTCTAAATTGTCTTTTCCTTCTATGGCAACTCTCAGACCCTCCTATTACCCATAATGTCCACCCTTCCTCTTACAATTCACATATTTTGTTTATTGGTGTTTCGATTAGAAACATTTAGCATTTTAGTATCTATTAAGTTGTGAAGTATAGTAGACAATTGGTAGTATTATGTTAAGCTGATTCTTTCAGTTTTGAGGAATGTTATTGGAATTTTTATGTTAAGATTAGTTTTGATGTTTCCCTAACACCTTTGACGCTGTTATTAGTATCTCTCTGCTTTCCTCTTGTTGAGGTTCCTCCAATAGGTTTCTGTTTGCAGGGTCATTACTGTTCTTGGTTTTTTGGGTTTTCTTTTGTTCTTTTGATATTCTTATTTCCTTTTGTTTCCTCATATTAAAGTTGACTTCAGTCCTTTCAAAGTTTTTTGTGGTATTTCCACATGTTTCTTCAATTAGTTTGCCTTATGTGGAGCTAGTTGTTTGTTTCTGCAGCATTTCCTATTGTTTCCCTAAACTATTTAATTTATCTTGCATTTGTACTTTTGTTTATTTGTGTTTCCAGCTGTTTCCGGATGTTTCTCATTGCTATTTCTTGTATTTTTGATTGTTCAGTAGTTTTCTTTTGACTCTAGCATGTTTCCAATTGTTTACTTATAGTTCTATTGTTCCCAATTACTTTATTTGGTGTCAAATTTCCAGTTTATTGGATATAATGCCAGTGGTACAGAGTGAATGTGTTTGTGTGAATGGATTCTTATTTCCAGGGTCAGATTTCCAATTTCATCGAATATAATGCCAATGACTTAGAGTGAACACGATCTACAGAGTGAATGTGTTTTTGTGAATGGATTCTTATTTCCAGGCAAACTGCCTCCTCCGGTGCACTTCAGCTGTTGGTTTTTCTCCAATGATGAATTTCCATCGGTTTTTCCCAATGGCTGAGGTGCGTTGGTGGTAAGTCTACCTCTACACATTTCTTGGATTTGGGAGTTGGTTGTTTCTATCTACTAATTTCCGGCATTGATTTTTTCTTCCTGTAGGTAAACTGAATTGAATCTATTTATGAAGGAGTGGTTGTACCTCAGCTGGCTTATGCTTGCCCAATTTAAGGAGACCCTCTGGATAAAGTTAAAATTAGAGAACTTCTTTTGAAATTTCAGCATCGTATTTGTATTAAGATTAAGGGCTATCAGACTATATCTAGGAACTCAGCCATTTTGTTGTCAGGTAAGATGCCGCTAGATCTTCTATTAAGGGAAAAATGTCAGTTGTACTTTACACTTACTTCTGGTAAGTTAGAAAATGATGGGAAAGACTTTCAGGTGGAGGTTCCGGCTGACTTCCAATCACACCCTCATCCATCTTATCATAACATCAATTACATAATATCTTACATGGAAAGCGACAAGTGTTACATTTATACAGATGGTTCCAAATCAAATGACGGGGTGGAGTCAGCCTTTTGTGTTATCCAAGGTAGGGAGGTTTTACAGTGTTCGGATTTTAAAGTTAATCCTAACTGTACTATAGTCCAGGCAGAATTACTTGCAGTCTTAGAGGCTTTGAAATTTATTGAGGCAGAAAACTTGCATGATGTGATTATATGTACGGATTCAACTGTTGTTTTGAACTATATTCGACATCCAAAAGTTAAAACGAAACTAGCTTTTAGCGTATTCAAACAATTTCAAAATTGCGTCACCCTTTACGCGACACGTGTTTGTTGGGTAAAGGGGCACTCTGCCTGCCTCGGGAACGAGCTGGCTGACACATTGGCACGTGCGGCACATTTAAACAAAGACACCTCTTACAATACCCTTCCTGTTACATATGTTAAAGGCTTTCTCCGCGAGCAGTCAAGAGCCAGCTGGTCAAGTAGATGGGAAACAGATAATAAAGGCGAAATTACTCATAAGTTTTTCCAAATCTTAATTGCCGGTTAAATATACACCTTGGGAT
>AYEL01091642.1:0-15496 GCA_000484575.1 Olivierus martensii | reverse complement strand
TCACATAGAACTGAAGAGGGCTTAAGAAGCCGAAATGCATCTTCTATTATAACCATGCTTTCAACATGTATTTTAAAAAATTTTTAAATTGGAAATAAAAATAACTAAAGAAGAAATGGTTCCTTAGTATTAGTCAAATTATTGTTGCACTAAACCAGTGTCTATATAATGGAGTAATATACAAATTCCAGTAAAAAACTATGATAAAAGTGAGCACTGCCTAAATAAAAATAATTGTGATAATTTGTACATTGGTTTGTGTGTAAAAGAAGCAAAACAATAAGAAAAGTTTTTGTTCCAGGTTCAAGGTGAGAAACCTTTTTAAGTGTGCGCGCCAAAATTGCAAAATCTTTGATGCATAATTTTCTCACATGCCAATTGATATTGGGATAACCTTTTTAAATAATCAAAAATCACACTAGAATGGTAAAATCAAAGAATATTGTAAGAGCGATGATTGTAAGTTGTGTAAGATTGAATGAATGTAAAAATTAAACTTTAACGCTCTTCATATTAAAAAAAAAAAAAAAACCCATTAAGCTCCAAGAAATATGAAATAGGATATTTAATTAAAAAAAAAAAAAAAACACCCATTAAGCTCCAAGAAATATGAAATAGGATATTTAATATTCAATATTTTGCCATAACTTTTTTGTATTTTAATTTTTTGGCACGAAAAAATTGGATTTTGTTGTCCATATACTATGTCCTGATATTGTTTATTAATTTTGGATTAAGGACCAAAAGAAAAAAAGAAAAAAATAGGAAAGCAATTAGGCCTAATTAGCATATGTAAACAGTATATAATTTTTCAAATTATTCATGATTTCAGCATCGGATTTTGCATATGTAAACAATACGTAATTTTTCAAATTATTCATGATTTCATGCATCGGATAAAAAAAAGTTGATATATTTACATTCTTGATGATATTCCGACAATCAATAGATACCAATACTTCATAATTCTAAAAAACTTTTCCAACTAACAAAGACAATTTATACTGTAATTTGATACCGCTGAGCGTAATCCGATACTTCACGTAAACAAACCATCGTATTATCCCTCTCATGGATGAAATACGGTCGATAGCAAAGCTAAATAATAGTACAGTAATGTTAAACAGTTAACGTCAAAAAGCCCATTTTTCTGATGTTTCACCCCTTCAAAATCGTGTCACTGTTCTTGGACTGCTCCTCGTCCGGTTTTATTAACCGAAATATCTAATGGTTGTTAATTGACATCATAAAAGGAGCTTTGTTAGTAAGACTGGTCTGTTTGCATTCATAAAAGGAGCTTTGTTAGTAAGACTGATCTGTGTTTACAACTCGATCATAAAAGGAGCTTTGTTAGTAAGACTGATCTGTGTTTACAACTCTTAAAAGGAGCTTTGTTAGTAAGACTGATCTGTGTTTACAACTCGCACTTTGTTAGTAAGACTGATCTATGTTTACAACTCGCACTAATCGAATCTTTAGACTGCTCCTCGTCCGGTTTTACTAACCGAAAATTAACGGTAATTTTTAATTGACATCATAAAAGGAGCTTTGCTGGTCTGTGCTTAAAACTCGCACTAATCGAATATTTTCTCGCACTAATCGATAATTTGTTAATTGACATCATAAAAGGAGCTTTGTTAGTAAGACAGGTCTGTGCTTAAAACTCGCACTAATCGAATATTTTCTCGCACTAACCAAAAAACGGTATCAATTTTATTAGTCGCACTAATTGAATTTGCACTATTCGAGGCCTACCTGTATATATTTATAGTATATGTACAACTGATGAGGATCATACAGACTGAAAATGTTTGTGTTTATATACTAAATGTAATTTGCAACTAATAAATTTCAATATCATACCTGATGCTAGAAATAGAATTTTATCAATCTGGACTACAACTAGAGAGAAAAGAACATCAATTCTGTAAGGAGCAAGTTTCATACAGAACGGAAAAGTTATTGTGGACTTCCTCAAAATTACTAAAAAAAATCAAGGTATGAATTTAGTATTATTAATGAAAAAACCTAAGTTCTCTTTCTTATGAATGAGGATGATTGATAAAACATTTGTAAAGTACATATTCAATTTCCTTAAATAATAAAGTAATTACGCTAGAGATTAAATATTCTAAGTCTCTATAGTTTTAGTTTATTTTACTGAATTGGTTTTTTTCCATTTTAATATCAGTCTGTACTTCAAATGCAATTATAATTTCAGAAACTAAGATATCTAAATTTTAGTTTCTATTACTTTTAAAATAAAATAAAATAAAGTGCAAAGTACCTATTAAACAAGACCTATATGATGACTAAAGCAAGTACCTAAACCTACAGTGTAAGTGAAAGGGAGCTAGGATAACATTAGTAAAAAGAGAGGTTAAGATGGCAAGATGTTAGTAAGAAATAGTTAGTAAATTAGGAAACTAAATTTGTTATACAAAAATACAATTTCCATTAATTCCAATGTAAAAATTCCCAATTATTTTTGAGTACCAAGAATTTTGAATCATTTTATCTATTGGATATTAACAAATTCCAAAATCATTAATATAAATACAATAATACATATTAAAATAAGTAATTTATAATAATTATTACATGTATCTGTATTCAGTTTTGAATTTATGAGCTACTAAATGATAAATAACTTTTGAGTTTAAATTTAATGCAGCAATAAAACATACCAATAATTACGGCTTGCTTTATTATTTAAAAATTTATAAAATTTTCATCAAATATTAATAGGAAATATATTATATTAAAGATTGTACACCTCTGATAATGTATAATCAGTTTCATGATATTAAAAATTTTATAAGGTTGTTTAAAAATTTTTTGTACAGGGTGAGTTTTTTTTCTTGAGACAACGAAATATCTTAATTGGATCTCATTATTTCGGAAAAAGTTGTAGACAAAAGTTGTTGGGTTTCAAAGGGGGCAATCAATTGGTGACCTTAAATCTGACCTTGACCTTCAATGTCATTTGAGGGTCAAGTCAGTTTTTTTAAATGGGAAGACCTACTTTTGACCCCGGCAATGGAAAGAGCGGAAAATTTCACAATCGGATATACCCTTGACCTTAAGGTTTAGGTCAAAGATCAAGATTATTTGCAGGTCAAAAGATTTTTCCAATGGGAAACCATAATTTTTATCACATTTTTTAATAATTTTATTACTTTGATCTTTAAGAGCATTCACTACTTTTAGCATTACCTAGGAGTATCAACGTGGATGTAGTAGTTTTCTGCTCCCTTTGGGGTGCTTGATTTCAATGAATCCCCTCGCCTCTCACTATCAGGGTTGGTTGTTTTTGGTGCATCACTTTACTTCTCACCATTGCTTGATTTATTGGTTTTGGGGAAACATTTTATAACAAATGTTCAAAACGATGCCCTTCCACTTCAATGCATTTGTTGAAAAATGCATTGAAAATGGGATTTTTCAACAAATGCATTGACAACAAACATGTGTTTCCGTTTAATTTCACAATAGTGAGAGGCAAGTTGATTCACTAAAATCAAGCACCCCAAAGGGAGCAGAAAACTTATTACATTCATTTACTGGGTAGTGCCTAAAAAGTAGTGAATGCTTTTAAAGGTCAAAGTAATAAAGTCATTAAAAAAAAGTAGTGAATGCTTCTAAAAGTCAAAGTAAAGGTGATTAAAAAATGTGATAAAAATTATGGTTTCCCATCGGAAAAATCTTTTGACCTGAAATAACCTTGATCTTTGATCTAAACCTTAAGGTCAAGGGTATATACGATTGTGAAATTTTCCACTCTTTTCATTGCCGGGGTCAAAAATAGGTCTTCCCATTTAAAAAAACAGACTTGACCCTCAAATGACATTGAAAATCAAAGTCAAGGTCACCAATTGATTGCCCCTTCGAAACCCAACAACTTTTTGTCTACAACTTTTTCCGAAATAATGAGATCCAATTAAGATATTTCGTTGTCTCAAGATAAAAAACACCCTGTATAGTTACAAAAATTTTTGAAAATGCAATAAATAGATTATGGATACTCATATAATCACTCATATGCCAAGCATCAAATTTCAACTCTAGATCTCTAATAGAAAGCCAAAGTGAGTTTTGTCTTAATATAAAGTCAATGATATACAGTAGTAAATTTGATATGGACTAACATATATCTGATTATTGGCCTGATACAAAATAGAATAAGAAATAACATCATAAAAACAATCAATTATTCATACCACTACAGGTAGTCCTCAACTTATGACCAACTCATACTTACAACAGTGATGTCACTGATAAATTCTGCTATTGGTTAATGCAATTAACTTAGGTTCAATTCTGGGATCCAAAAATCTGATATATGGAAAGCATTGTTTTTTCTGTTTCTTGTAGTTTTCTGTTCTTTAATGTTCATTAAGATAATATATAGTGTTCTAGTAAAATTTAATTATGAAAAATCCATAAATTTTGGGCATTTCCAACTTACAATAGTGGAGTTTGAAATCTTTAAAACTGAAGTCCATCATAAGGCTGAACTTACATGAAATACCACAGAACCACATCACAACCACAAAACAATGGTTACCGTATGGATGTGTTGTGGTTGAAATCAACCACTTGCAAACCACTAATATGCGCAGTCGGTAAAGGACTGCGCATATATATCCGCAATCCGTTACCGACTGCTGATTGACAGAAAGCACTATCAGGGCTAGTGGTCAGTATGTCACACTGTGTGAATTGCACTTGACCACTGACGACCACAATTTTGTGAGTGATATCGACGACAAGTTGCGACTGCCGTTGAAACTGACCTCAGTTAGTGGTCCGTCTGAATTAGTTTATGTGTTTCTATATTAATATAATTATAATTCAAACTGTCCACAAGCAACCACTGTTTTGTGGTTGTGGTATGGTTCTATTGTGGTTCGTGTGAGTTCAGCCTAAGTTGAGGACTACCAATATTTGTATAATAATTTTCCAAATTCAATAAATTCTAGCACCTATTAGTAATTTTAACATATAAAAATATTTTATTAACCATAACATTATCGGTATACACCATCTTCAGCAATATTCTAATAATTACAGAACATATTTAAAATATTTTATGTTGGAACATTCATTATTGTGCTTCTAGAATTTATATAAAACAAAACACTATCATAGTTCATAATTATAACAATTTAACTAAAAAAGTATATTTCATCCTTAAATCAAAAAATTTTTTCATCTTTCATTAATATTATAAAAAGATAGATAGTCCAGCATGTTCAAGACTTTTTGTGTATATAAAAATGTACAAAACACTAATAAGTGCTAGACCAATTGTAGAAAAGAGATAATTGCCACTTTAACATTGAAAAACAGTTAGCAAAATGGTTCTTAGAAAAACATCAAGGGTATTCTAATTTAGTAGTATCAGCAGAAACCTTTTTTAATAAACGTTTACAAGAAACACCAGAACAAAATAATATAATGGCAGCATTAGATTTCCAAAACCTTTTATCATCTTTAAAATTATTGTTGACTTGTTTAATGTTTTATAGATTCTTTTTCAAAATATCCCAGAAGCTAATCTGTACCAACACACTTAGAGATCTAGCCTATATGATTTGCTATCAGTCATATTTTACTTTTAAGGCCTGATCCATACTGTTGAGCTGCTCACGGTTCTCTCTTTCCCCGCTCAAAGTCTGGTCGTTTTACAATGTGTTCACATATTCATTCACTAGTAAGTTTGAAACTGTCTGCAGGTTATATGTAGTCATTGATGGGCTGTAGAAAATGGTATTGAATTTTTCATCCAAAGAGTTAGCAATTATTGCCATCTTTCTTGATGAGACTGTTTACACAATGGGAGACTTGACCATTACCCATAGTATAAACAGGTTTGTTACCAAAAATGCAGAAATATTTGACCAGAGCATGACAGAACTGTGAGCAGTTCAATAGTGTAGATCAGGCTTGAAGGAATTTACTACAGATAAAAATGTGCTGTCCTACTAAGTAGTCCTATGGCAGGTGTCGTGGCTGATCTCTTAATAAGAAGTATAGGAGAGACAATACTACTGTTTGTCTATCACAAGAATAGCTCCTTAAAATTAAAATAATATTATATATACTGTCTGTCTATCACAAGAATAGTTCCCGCCAAGAAGTCTGTGCATGTCTGTTGCCGTGGAAACAAGACTCGTAAAATTAAAATAATATTATATATACTGTCTGTCTATCACAAGAATAGTTCCCGCCAAGAAGTCTGTGCATGTCTGTTGCCGTGGAAACAAGACTCGCTCCATTTTCGACGGGAAAGCCAGAAAGAAAGGTGTCCATTTTGGCTTACTGAACGCCTTGATGGCGTGTTGGCGATTGCCAGAAGAAAGGCATCCATTTTGGCTTACTGAACGCCTCGATGGCGTGTTGGCGATTATTATTATCATCATTTTCTTTTTGTAATTACTTAAATCGTTCATCAAATAAAAGAAAGCTGTTTCATATATTAATTATAAGCTAATATTTATATTTTACAAATGAAAATAAATATGAATCCTCACATGCTTAACCCCCATTCAAAATGGACAGGTCTTGTTGCTATAGTGACCACTACTAACTAGACATCCTGGCGGGAGCTATTCTTGTGGTAGACAAACAGTATCTAATTTTGATGCACAATATAAATTCTACACTAGATATGTAGACATCATCTTTTTCATTTAGAAACAACTAGATAGAATACAGGACTTAGAAATAAAACCTTCACTAACAAAACTTATAGCCTAATACTTAAAACCAAACAGAAAGATGCAGAAAATGTGATTTTTCTAGATATACAAGTGCTAAAGGAAAATTCTTTCAAGACCAAAATATACAGAAAACAGTCTATTAGTCAAGTAATCATCCCATATTGGTCCAATGACTCAATAAAATATAAAAAAAAGCAGCTTTTTAAACCTATTTTAAAAAGGTTTTCATGCACTGTACATAACTGAAGATTAAAAAGAGGAAATAAATATAATTTCCAAATGTGGTAAAAAATATGGATATAGGAAGGCTTATAATATTTAATAAAGTTTCAATATTAATAAAGTTTTAAAAGACATTGATAAGCAAAGCATAGTATGGCATAACAGCAGAGCATCTTGACCTGCACATCAAGACCAATGTGTAAAGCTCCTTGATTTATATGAATGCTTGTCAGTAGTTAACTATTTTTGACCTAATGACTCTAAATAAGAGTTGAAAAATGTCTAATTCTACAAAATGTAAATATTAGAGATGTGTGAATACAATTTTTTGAGTGGAATCAAGCACAGCAATACCTCGCATAGTCCGATTAATTGGTTCCTCTTTCTTACCAGACTGTTCGAGGTACGTAATCTATGGGAAAAATTATAACTGATTCCAAGAAATTTTTGATTTGCATTATGTTTTTTTAAATTGGTAAATTCTTACATTAATAATTATTTCATACGCATTAAACATTAAAACCTTTTATACTTACATTAATAATTATTTCTTTACGCATTAAACATTAAAATCTTTATGAGAGATTTATAATAGATAATAGAATGTGGGTCCGAGTCCATAAAGACGAATAGATAAAGAGGTATGTTTCTATAGCAGTCGTGGTTGCGATCACAGTGGCAATGCCAGTGTGAATCTAGCTTAAAACTGAACAATTCAACAAAAGATGAGAAGTGTCTGGTGATGGCCAGCCGGCAAGATCATTTAGGTTGCTCATGAGTCACTATCTACTTGAAAAGGCACAGTTTAAGAAAAATTAATGATTAATAAAACAAGATGAATGAATTTACAGTTTTTATTGTAAATAAATGAACAAAAAATTTTAACTCAAAGATCTTTATCATCAAAAAAATAATGCAAAATTGATGTCTGCATAAGTTTCTTTTGTTTCTGTTCTTCGTATATTTCTCTATGGCATCAAATTGAATTTATCTTAAGAAACATTGTTAAGATAAATCTGGCAACATGGAGAGGCTGCCTGAATGTTTTAGCTCGTCAAATAGTGGTTATTCGAGTCATATATAAGTAACAAGCACACTTACATTTTGTAATTATTCTAAAAAAATAAAGTAAATTAAAAATTTTTTATTAACAATTATAATCCAGACTATTTGAAACTGGACTATGCAAGGTATTGCTGTATGTGTCAAATTTAACAATAAACTTGAGTTTTCAAGTTGAGTTTGAATATTATCTGTAATAATATTTTTAATGCTAATAGAAATTGAATTTATCTAAATTGCTCCTTCACAATACAAGAAAAAGTCAAATATTTGTGTTTGTGTGTGTGTGTGTGTTTGTGTGTGTGTGTGTTTGTGTGTTTGTGTGTCTATATTTCTATATAAAATTTTATAAGCTTAATTTATTAATAAATTCATATTTTTTCATGATTTTAAGTTATCACTAACAGTATAGCATTTTAATGATAAGTGTTGGGCAGATAAATTCAACATTTATGATTTTGATAAATAGAATAAAATAATTTGAAAAGTCTTTTAAACTCAAATATTCTTTAATTTTTATTAAATACTAATAAACCTGTTGCAATTACACGAGCAATAAAAGAATATATTGTGATCAGTGAATGATTAACCAGACAGCAAATATTTCAGGTGGATATTTTGCACCATCTATCGAATAAGTTATAAAGTTTTGCCAATATTTGAATTTTTTAATATATTTTTAGAAAGGAATATATTTTAAAAAATATTTAATAGTCACAAACTTTAAGTGCAATTCATAGAAAGGCAAATCAAAAGATTTATACAGTTTCATAGCATAGTCTTTGAGATATTTCAGTCTAAAGTTGTACATGACACTAATGAGAATAAATAAATTGTTATATAGATAAAAATAATAATAATAAAACATACTTCCATAATAATGGAGTTTTCTATACACTTCCATAATAGAAAACTCCATTATAAGTACATATTTATCAGTTGTGCATATAATAGATTTATAAAATGCTCTCTAATCACAGAAAAAACGAAATTTTCTAATAATAGTGATTTTTAATACACTGATATTATCAAATTATAAAATATCAGGTAAAAAAAAAGACTGAATTATAAAGAATCAAATTATAGAAAATGCCAGATTACTTGGATTATACCATATTTCAAAAATTTTGAGCCAAGTCAAGTTTTATTTTGAAATCTAAACTGATGTCAGAGTTTTATTTTGAAATTCAATTTGATTTAAATTTCAAACAGTTAAAACATCTCTACAAAATATCTAATATTTATGATATATAAAACTACATAAGATCACTGACTATATTAGTTTTTATTTTGTTTCATAACATACCTCTTCACCTCCAACCCTTGCTAATTCTTCAAGGAAAATATCAATGATATGAAGCTTAAATGATAGAAATGTTGAATTCATTTTAGCTACCAAAGCATTTTTTTCCAATATTTCAAAAAAGCATTTAATGTCACAGTCACTCCACTTCTGCTTTTTTAAAAATACAAAGCTCTCACGCAAGAACCTACGAACTAACTGAAAATTTAAATATAAATATTAATTATATGATATAAAATTTTTACAAGCAATAAAAATTTATTAGTACAATCATGTCTCTGATTATTCAGACTAATAAATGATTTAAACCAGGGGTGTCCATCCTTTTGGCTTCCTTAGGCTACATTTGAGGAAAAAAATTGTCTCGGACCATACATAAAATATGCTAATTCTAATGATAGTTGTTAAGCAAAACAATTAATAAATAATGTATAATATATGATATCCATCATGATAAATAAGCAAAGTTGTCGTAGCATAATAATCTTTGACTTTTTGTTCAGAAATCTTTTAAAATCATTGAGCAGGTCAATAAGTTTTAATCACTAAAATAAATATTTTAGAAAATGGAAACAGGAAAGATAGATATATAGTTAAATAATAAAAACTTCACTAAGTACATAAAAATCTCAATGTTTTAAGGAAGTTTACGATTTTATGTTTGGCCGCATTCATTATCGCACTAGGCCACTTGAAGTCCATGGGCTGGGGTTGGACAGCCCTGATTTAAACTTTCTTCAGGTACTTATTAGTTTTAGAGTTCCTGCTTTGTGAATTCTTATTTTTTCAGATATGAAGTACTTGTATCAAAAATATTGAAAATATGTATATTAATTGAATATGCAATAAATAAATGCCAAACATTCATAAAAAGATATTTCAAACCACCTATGTAGCTATACAATACAGTATGATTGATTTGTAGCAAAAACAGTCATCTGCTACAAAACTGTAAAAATCAAACGGGCAGACCAAAAGGCTGAAGTAATGCATCCCCTGGCCATCATGATTTTACTGGCACATTACGCAGATAATATATTTACATAATATTCCAGTTTGTACCTAAGGCAGTAATTCATCTGTATTAAAAGCTCAAGCACTTATTTGTCAATAGTAATAAAGAATAAAATTCTTTAACATTTATATGATAAATAATTTCATTATTATTATAATTTGAACATACAAGTTTGTTTTATCTGCTTTTATGACTATATAATAAAAATATAATAAATAGACTAACACATTAAGCAGTATCATTAATATACTAAAAATTTATTTAGGAACGTTTTCAATATCATAGATATCATCATCAGCTTTCTGTTTAGAAGAACAGTACAGTTAGGAATAAATTAAAGGAACTACATTGAAGTTCAAAGAACTTGCACTTTTGTTTTTAAAAATAATTCTTGTTTTTAAACATAATTCTTGTAATTTCTCATTTTTAAGTGTCTTTTGCAATTTTGTGTATAAAATAATTTATAGTAATTTAATTTAATTACTATAAATTAAATTCTTTCTTTATATGAACTATGTATTTTGTTCATGAGCATTTAATTGTATATTTCCGTGCTGCTGAAATAGTTTCGCTATTTTTATTATTTATAACTGATTCTTTCTCACTCCTTTTCATAATTTCTATAGCTTCAGCTATCAATAAGTCTTCTTTATTATTTAGATTTTTTTTATTTTTGCTCTATCTCTTTGTATTTAAACATTATTTTTGTATGTCCATTTTGCTAGTACTGTTATTAAATTAGCTTTTCCAATGTAGTTATTCAATTCATTAAAAGTAAAATGTAGAACAAAACATTAACAATGTGATTGCATGATAGCAGAATAAAAACTGAGTCAGACTTTTCTAAACAATATCAGATATCAGACTATCTGATGTCATACTGTTTGCTGATGTCTTATATAAATAAACACTGTATACAATAAACCAGACTTTGTTCATGTTCACTTAATATAAACTGCTTATACTCTTACTTCAATAACTAAGGACACAAGCACGACTAGCAGTTGAGAAAAATAACTTAAATACTTTAATAAACTAACGTTTTCGACTAATTAAAGTCATCATCAGGCTTTCTTACATTCATTCAGTTATAAAGGCGTTTTAGAACAACAATGTCGTTAAAAGAACGCTTTACGTTCTATAGAAAAAATTAAAAATTAAAATACAAGTTACATTAAGGTTTCATTAAAATCAACATAAAAACTCGAGATAATTAATATACATTAGGATAAAGAAGAAAAAATGTAACAAAAATAAATAAGTAAAACAATATGTAAGAATATCGATAGAACCGATCGTGCGATTACGTCATAGCATCCGGGGTCGTAGACGCGTTAAGCTGGTAAAAATACGCTCATGCAGTATACTATTTCCATTTCCTAACTGCATACTTCCATGCATTGGGCATATCTTGAATTTTATCATTTAATAAACTTTCTTTATCTTCTCTACGTATTATTTCTAATGCTTCCGATAGATATTTGTAGTTAATTTTCTAGTTTAAAAATTATTAGCGAGAAACCTTCGAAGTTTGACCGTCCGCCATTTTTAAATGACAGAAGATAAAGGGGTTAAATAATACGCATCAAAGTTTCTTCTGATAGCAGAACATCGTTACTGAATTTCAGTAAAATCTACTAAATAATTCAAAAGTTATTAGTAGGAACACCCACACAACATGATGATTTTATAAACCTCACTAGGATAAAATATGGCTAAAAATATACTCAAAGAAAAATGAAATCTTAATTTAAAATCAGTGATTCTTGATATCAAAAAATAAAATCTAGGAAAAACATAACAAAAATTTCTCCAATAATCTTTATGTTTATCTAGTACTATACATGATGATGATTGTTTATCATATACAGTATATTAATAGTCAAATGTGCCTAGTTGGTTGGATGTCCCTTTTTCAGTTGAACTACTGTACCGATTTCTATAAATAGGGTATCTTTAGAAAGGTCTAATTTTTGGATGTCTACGACACCCCAAATTATTTGTTATTATTAATAATTTAAAAATTAAAGAATAAAAATTACATTGAAATTGTAGTTCCTCTAAAAATACAGAATTCGCAGATGGCACTGTAACATAATAATGGATGCCATTTATGATTTCTTCATCGATGGATTCCCTACACGAATTCAGAGATGTTTTTCGTCGTTATATACATTTTAATATTTTCGCTTATTTATATGAGCGGGTAATTTCTAGTCTTTTATAAATTTTAAGAAAAATGGGCTGAAATTATTCAGAAAGAATAAATTAAACAATATTAATCCAGGCGAATAAAACTGAATCAATTTTCATAAATTTAAATCGATTATCTCTATTAATCAAAGCAACGGAAGATTGGAAGATACAGAATAGGGACACGATTCATCCGAGCATCGACAATAGTAGTAGTGATTTAAGAATATTCTCATCTCACAACAGAAGATAACCTATTTATGAGACTCAAAACGATTAAAACTCGGTTTTTTTTTCAATCATTTGCACCTGGAGTTGTCAGTAGTTTAATCGAAATCGATTTAATATTTTTCAGAAAATTAAAATGTAACTGTCTAACTTTATACGAAAATTTATGTATAACTTAAAATTATAGAGCAAAATTTTGGTTTCATTATAAATCGCTTTTTTTATTTAATGATTTTTTTAAGTTTTGTAATAATTCTTGATATAATTAGATACAGCGATTCTCAAACTTTATATTTTCGCGATCATGGGTATAGAGATATATAAACTAGGAATACAAATTAAAACATTTGCTAAAATTTCTGCGACTCTCAAATTTTGTTACGCGACCCCATATGGGGTCGCGACCCACACTTTGAGAAGCACTGATTCAGAAGATTAATTTTTCTTCTACAAACTATAAGATAATTTTTGTAGAGCTACTGATTCTACCTTCATTTTGTTTCCTTATAAATGAATCAGATAAATTTTACTTAATAAACTATTTTTTAAAACTACGTCATCCAATTTATTTTTCCTATAAAAATATATTTTACATTAATATTTTGGAACCATAAACTCAAATATTTATTAACTAAAATTGTTTATAGAAAAATAAAACATTCTCGGCTAAGAATCAAAATAAAAAACGATTTCTCTAGCTAACGACAATAAATAAAAAAAATTAATTCATATTCCCTGCTCTTAAATTTTAAATCATTTTAAAAATTATCATGGCCGTACTTATGTACAAGGCTTGAAGTGCTAGCTTGGGCCACGCAGATATAAGGTATCCTAAAAGTTAAATTTGATAAATAGTTTTTAAGAACTTATGAGATCTTCAACTCACAACTTTTCTTCAAAAATTACAATAATGCAGGTTTTTTGTCAACAGAAGACGCCACTTTCCATTCAGGAAGAATACTAACAAGTAAGTGGCCGGACGAAACAAGCCCTTCCATAGGCTGCCCCCCTGCGGAGGGGTGAGCCGGATTGTGGAGGATGGGAATCGACGGGCGGGCCCGGACCCCATGATAAATATTTTTAAGGGGTGGAAGAACTCGAACCCGGGTCCTCCAGAGTGGAAAGCCGAAGCGTTTCCATGCTGCCAATCCGGCAGGTATTAAGTGAAAGCAACAAATCTTTTTTTAAATATTAAACATAATATATCGCTTCACTACCCTTTAGGCAATACTTTACTCCGCATCTTAATAATTATACAATAAGACAATAAGAATTAAGGGGACTGTACTTTAGATTTAGTCTATTACTGTATTTGCATATTTTTAAATCCTTACTCTTGGTTGAGGGCCTGCAACTTAATAATGCCTTTGGCCTGAGAAGAATAAGTATGGCGATTACATACAATCAAATCAATGATACTCCTTTATCTTTCTCGTGTCTCCAGAATGTATATAGCAGTATACTAACAATAGCCTTGTATTTGAATAAAATATTTGAAACAAATAGCTTCTTTTAGCAGGGCCGGCGGAAGGCTGTAAGCAAGGTAAGCAAGGCATGAGGGCGCCGATACAAGAGGAACGCCAAAACGATGCAAAATTAAGAATACATTTTTATGTTTCGAATATTAATTATACTAATACAGGGTGATTCATATTGAATGGGACAAAAATAAATCATACTTGTAATACTTGTAATTAATTTATTTTGATAAATCAAATTTACAGTGAAACTACAGTTATCCAAGTTTCTATAGATGTTGTATGAGTGCCCCTCCGGTGACATGGCTAATGTCTATGCGATATTCCAGTTCCTGCCACACTCATGATAGAATATCCCCTGTTAATGAGTCCAACACATCAGTTATCTGCTGCTTCAGTTGCTGTAAGTCCTGGGGAAGTGGAGGCATGAAGACTTTGTCTTTAACAAAACCCATAGGAAAAAATCGCAAGGGGTTTGCTCTGGAAATCTCGGCCAAGAAAGCATTGGCATATCATTTGACCCAGCACGGCCAATCCAGCAATGTGGTAGATGATCGTTCAGGTATTGATGTACGTTGTTATGCCAATGTGGTGGAGCACCGTCTTGCTGCAGAAAGAAGCCTGAAACCGCTTCCTCTAACTGAGGGAACAACCACTCTGAGAGCAGGTCAAAGTAAATGAACCTGTCAATCGATTTTTCCACGGAGAAAAAAGGACCAAAAAACAGGTATTGACGTACGTTGTTATGCCAATGTGGTGGAGCACCGTCTTGCTGCAGAATGAAGCCTGAAACCGCTTCCCCTAACTGAGGGAACAACCACTCTGAGAGCAGGTCAAAGCAAATGAACCTGTCAATCGATTTTTCCACGGAGAAAAAGGACCAAAAAGGGTACGTTCCTAAACTCAACGGTTTATAAACCGCTTTAGGCAAGCATTCCAAAAATATAGTTGAAGATAAAACGTTTTAAACCGGTTTGTGCATCGGAATCATCGAAGTTTTTCTTCGGTGAATGACGCTAGGGGACCATTTAAAATGGCGTCAGCAAAGTTTTTAATTAAAGAAGCGTTTATATTATTTATATAAAGTGGCCTGCACATAATTTATATTTTATATATAAAATATTTACAGTGTATCTACAATTAAAATTTATATTAAATATGATTTTTCACGTTGTGATTTAAACATGGTGTATTAACTGATATGCGGATTTTACATTAAATTTTTATTAATTATGCCATTTTAAGAAAAATAAAAAACAAGATATCTGCA
>AYEL01091641.1:0-10376 GCA_000484575.1 Olivierus martensii | reverse complement strand
CTTTAATGATGGTTGGAAACTACATACAATATTGGATTCCAAGCTCCTAAGGGTTAATTCTGCTAAAACTCCCGCTATCGGACTACCGATTGGTACACCTTTTAATTGTTGGTAAAATACTCCTTTGAAAACGAAGTACGAATCATAGCAAATGATGTGTACGATGTCCCTTAGCAGTGATGCACATCGTTGTGAGTCAGGTAAGTTTTCCAAAAGAAACCTATAGAAGATTAAGCAAACCGGCTCCAATCGTAAAGATGGAAAAAGGTTTTCAAAATCGTACTTCACAAAAATATCATTTTGATCTAATTGGATGTCTTTAATTCTATCCAGTATTTTATACGTAGCATTAGACGAAAATTGTGTATCTTTCAAAATATTTAGGCACCATTTTGTAATGACCTTCTCGAGAGCGTATGTTGGAGCCTTTCTTTTCTCAACTATAGGTCTCAGGGTTATAGGATTTTTATGAGTTTTTACGAAGCCGAAAAGCCTTGGACATACTGGCGCATTATTCTTTTTATGCTTCCAAATTTGCGGGAAGTTCTTGTTGTTAACTAAGTTATTGACTTTAGTTGCTAACTTGAGTATGAATGAATGTAAGAAAGCCTGATGACGACTTTAATTAGTCGAAAACGTTAGTTTATTAAAGTATTTAAGTTATTTTTCTCAACTGCTAGTCGTGCTTGTGTCCTTAGTTATCCAGACTTTGTTCATTAACAATTTACAATAATAACTGTCTAAGGAACATTTTTTTGATAATGTTTTTACGACATCTATTAAAAAATATAATTTTATGGCATAGTTATGATTACTATATTTATAAACTGGCTAAAGCCATATATTTGTTAATGTTAGGTACAAACATAAAATATGCAAGTTTTTAATAAAGCATAAAAAAATATTTCCATCAATATTCTGTGAAAAACAGCCAAGATTGGAATATTGTAAGGGCAACTGTAAGATTAGAATAAGTCAAATGATCATAACTCAAGGACTGCCTATATAAATAAAGAAATAATTATTTTTATATATGAATTTATATACAGGATGCCCCACTCATAAGGGGCCCCAGGAAAAGTGTTATAAAAATCTTAATAAAAGAGGATATGAAACCAAATTTGTACATAAACATACTTTTATAGTTGAAAAATGAAGGTACATTAACAAGAGGTGCTGGAGTGACCTCCCCCACCTGTATACACAGTTCAACACGGCACTGCATGTTCATGAATGTTGTTGCCAGAGTATTGGGCACGATTGCCTGGATTTCATGGCGGATGTTCTTATGTAACTCGTCGATAGTGTGTGGTTTGTTCTTGTACACATTACCTTTAAGGTGACTCCACAGAAAAAAGTTTTATATGCTAATAAAACTGTTATTACCTTGCAAGTAGTGCTTTTATACTTCAAGTTTTTTACAACCAAAAACTCAACATATATGAAAATTGCCCACTCTCATACATAAACCGATATTCTACTTTACTTTAATTGACCTTCAGTTGCTTTGTTGACATACTACACCCAATACCACATGCAATGCAATAAAGTAATCTGGATTATGATTTCTTGTGAAACAACTGGTTGCCATAAAATAATAGTAGTGCCAAGCACATTTTTATAGCCTGACATTGTTTACATTAGGATTTTTTTGTATTTTACTAAATTATCAGTAAAAGTAAAGTAATAGATGAACAAATAAATAAAAATATTGTTTATTTTAACAAAATTAACCAAAATTTTTATATTATCAGCAACATATTTTCAGTTTTACAAATTTTACAGCTCATCCTACTAAAATTCCATGTTTTACTTAAAATTTCAAAAATAAATTCTCTCATCCCAAAATCAAAATAAGATTACTAAAATAGAATAGAAAGCAGAATTGATAAGATTCGATGAAAAATAATCAAATTCTACAAATGCAATCCATTCACATTTTCTATCTTTAAAATGGAATTTAAAACAAATTTCGGCAATTGAAAAATTTAAGACCCATCATCGGAGGTGCACATTTTCACCCAATAAGTGCAAAATGCCACTCCACGATAATTCACTGCACAATTCAGGATTGAATTTTTTCTAATTATTTTTTTATCGTTTTTTTATTCCATTTTCATGATATACAGACATGGTGATGGACCTTAACTGAGTTAAATTTGAGATAAGGTGCACTTTCTAGTATTTAATAATTAGACTATAATTTTTAACTAATTTTTCTGAAATATAAATTATACTATTGCCTGGAATTGAACCAGGAACTTTGGGTTAGCATTTCCAAGTTCCTCAGTAATATAACTGGTAAGACATTGGGACACTATCTCAAAGTTCCAGGTTCAGTTCTAGTCAATAGTATGATCTGTATTTTAGGAAAGATTAATTAAAAATTATAGTCTAATTATTAAATACTAGATGATGCCACCTTATCCCAAATTTAAATTAATTATTAATCTAACAGATAATGGCACTATAGCCTTGATTTAAAAATAATTATTAAAAGTTGTATAATTATTTCAAATTAAACTGTTAGAAATTAATTTGGCTTTAGATATTTGATTTGAAGAAAAAATTTTACAAATTGACAATTGTACATGTTAAAATGAAACCACATGTTAGAGATTAATAATTGCATTTGTGATTCCCAATTCTCAAGCAAAATTCTTATAAAACTCTGAAATTAAAAAAATTCTATGAATTCATAACATAAAAATTTCATAGTGATACATTATTTTGGCCCTCCAGTGTCTTCTAGGCAATAAACTAACTTGATAAGTCATGTGGTTTATCAGTGTCATTTCTATTAATTATATTTCAAAAAAAAAATTATCTGAAACTAATCATAAAATAATACTTAAAACAAGCATATAAAATCTAACATAACATATAAATCAATAAATTGTACAAAAATCATTCATTTTATTGCAATATTAAATATTAGTTGTTGTAGATTCTGCCATATTGTGATGTAGGCAGCTTTAAGATGATGATTATGTAAGTGAAACCAAAACAAATATGTGGTTTCTAACCCATTCAGCAGTTTGCCAGAGTAACATTGATGTCTAATTATATCTATAAAGGTGAATGTATCAAAGAATGTGAATGGATAGCTAGCATTCAGTCAAAAATTTTATCTTCATTAAATGGCCAGAGATTATAGACATCTCTTAGAAAATTACATAGCCAAAATAGGAAGAACCTAAACTTTTTATAAGGAATGTATCTTAATGAAAAATGGGGTCATAAATGAAAAAAGTTTGAGAAGCACTGTTTTAGACTGATGAATTTATTATTATTTTCTTTTTTTATTTGAAATTATTTAGCTATTTTTGTTTAATTATTTTTGAAATGTGTATTTTAAACAGCTTGTAATAAAAAGTAATTATTGTCATAAATAAAGAACAATTATGTTATAAAATTAGTATAAATCTTTCCCTTGTGTCTAACTTTTTATTGATTTGAACGTATTATTCCATAACACTTTTTTTGGCCTGCCAAATATTTTGGAATTTACAATTTGGCCCACATAGGCAAAACTTTGGGAACTCCTGCTCTAATTGGACCACAACTTGTGTATTGTAACTCTGGACTCAATGCTACTTACCCACATCCAAAGTAAGCTTGGCTACAATTTCCTAGGAAAGGAGTGGCTGCTGTAGAGTAATTAAAGTGCCTCACCCCTTTAAATGACCTGAGGGTGTTTACATTTCATTTTTTGCAATTTTCTCTTAAATTTTGGTAAAACAAAAAATGAAGGATTAAAATATATTTTAATTTATTTTAACAGAATTAATCATTGTTTTCTTATTATCTACAATATTTTTTATTTTCAAAATTTTATAGCTTATTTGAAGAAAAATTCAATTTTTTATAAAAAATTTTCAAAACATCATTTATATAATCACATAATCAGAATGGATTTGGTAAGTTAGATTATAAAATGGACAAGATAGGATAAAAAAATCCAAATTGTATCAAGCTGTTCAAATATAAACAAACATTGTTTATATGTAATTTTAAAAAAATTTTTTGGCAACTGAAAATATTTAGAACTTGCCATCAAAAGGGAGTATTTTCACTGATTACAGACAGACTGATTTACAAAATCTGGATTAATAAAATCAGGATTGAATTTTTTCATACGGGCTATTCTGCTTAATTGGGGCAACTGCTTTTTTTGGGCCAAACCTCAAAGAACAGAAACCAAACTAATAAACTAATACATAATTTAAACACTTAATTGGGATAATAGCAGAAAAGGAATTTAGCAATTTTTGACATATTTTGGAGATTTTTCAAAAGTATCTCAACACTGTGTACACTATTTGGCAACACTAGCATGATGCGAATCAGTTATCTATCATTGTGCATCTGGCAAGTATGCATCTGCTTAAGAGTCTACCATTACTGTACTTAGCAAAATTTGTTTAGTGTCGATTTTATTTAAAATTTTAAAATTTTTTTCAAGATGCCAAGAAATGATTTTACACTTTCAAGTAAAATTGCTTTACTGGATAAAATTAAAAGCCAGTCATTTATTACAAGCCATCGTAGACTTGCTGATATAACTGGTGTACCAAAATCAAAAGATAAAGGACAGACTACACTTGATGCATTTTTGCAGAATTAAAATTTGAAATTGTAAAATTTATCATGTATGTATTATTTTTTCTTCACTATTTATAATACAAATACAGGTCTGGCAAAAAGATCTGATGGTTTTTAATTAAAAATAACGCACTTATTACAAAACCTTTAAACATGTTTATTTATGCAACATATCGGGGTACATGTGCCATTTAACAGACAGTAACACAAACCTTGAAAACAAAGTCTTAGGTTGTGAAGATGACGTCATCCAAGTGGTGTCCATTTCTCGCCATGATCAGCTTGAACGTCCCCTTCACAGTGTGAAAGTGACAGTGTGGTGTGGAGTTAACAAAAAGTGTGTAATTGGGCCATATTTCTTTGAGGATAATGCAGGGCAAACTGTTACTGTGACTGCAGAGCGTTACCTGTCAATGCTGGAAAATTTCCTGCTACCCGAACTTAGACAAAGACGCCTAAATCGCAACCGAATGTGGTTCCAGCAAGATGGGGCAACTGCCCACATAGCAAAATTGTGATGCAATTTTTAAGGGTAAAGTTCCCTGGTCGCCTAATTTCTCGTAATGGTAACATTGCTTGGCCCGCCCGTTCCCCAGATCTGTGTTTGTGATTTCTTCTTGTGGGGATACCTGAAATCGAGGGTGTACGTAAACAAATCTCGCATATTGAGCGAACTTAAACGGGCCATACGCACGGAAATCGCTGCCATACCACAGCAAATGTTGGGGCGTGTTTTTGACAGCTTCGGCAGGAGACTTGAAGAGTGCAAGGCGAGAAATGGACACCACTTGGATGACGTCATCTTCACAACCTAAGACTTTGTTTTCAAGGTTTGTGTTACTGTCTGTTAAATGGCACATGTACCCCGATATGTTGCATAAATAAACATGTTTGAAGGTTTTGTAATAAGTGCGTTATTTTTAATTAAAAACCATCAGATCTTTTTGCCGGACCCTGTATTTTCTATATTTTGGTTTAATAAAGCATTAAAATAGGTACCTAATTATTACTTTTTACCTACTTATTTATATACCTACATATTACATATTTTATTTTATAATTTATTATTCGTTTGTTTAATTAGGGCAGCCCCTTAATTGGGCCAAAATGATTTAGTCCCAACTTGTCCCAATTAAACAGAATCATCTGTGTTGTTTTTTTTTATAATTTTTTATTCTGTCATCTTGATATGTATACATGGCACAGACACTCAACAGGTTAAATCTATATAATAGAAGAAATCTTAGCTCCAGCACTCAGATTGATCTCTCCTGACTTACAAAAAAAATGGACACAGGGCAAGCCATTTGCTATTTTTGAAAGAGGAAGATGATTTCAGATTATATCCACTGGAGCCAAGTAGTATTCCACATCTCCTGATGAATCTTCATTCCCATTAACTCAGGTAAAGGCATGTTTATAGATACAATGAATTGTGCAGAGTATATCCATTTGGCCTCTTAGTGACCAGAGGAATATAGTGAATGGGATATCATTAGCCATGTTAATGAAAAATAAAAAAAATGCAAATTAAAAAAAATTTTTTAAATGACCAGAGGAATATAGTGAATGGGATATCATTAGCCATGTTAATGAAAAATAAAAAAAATTGCAAATTAAAAAAAATTTTTTAAATATCATCTGAAAAAATTCAACTGCATCAAATAGCATTTTAACAATAATGAAATTATGCTTATTTGGACATCAATCTGGCAGAAATTCCTTTGATTGAATTAGTATTGCTTACTTTTCCATTTATCTAGTTTTTTTCTGGACAAGCCAGTTTTCCATTTGTTTTATGATTAAACTTCACAAATGTTCAATTTTTAAAATGTCCTCTTTAAATCCAGTTTAAAGTACACTTTAACCCTGGTTATGAGATTAAAGTTATTTCTGAAAAATGCTTGTAAATCAGTCTAAATTGCTATTAAATTCCATTAAAAAATTTATATGTTCCTGATCCCAAAAAAAGGCAATCATTTTCATTGAAATATGTTCAAATATCTTTTACTTAAAGTTGACACAATAACTTTTATATTCAATTATAATTAACCCAAATAATAAATAACTTTTATAATTAGCAGTATAAGTTATAAAACAACACTAAATAAAGCAGTTTTCTTAGCCTAATGAAGAAACTGGTTGCTAGATGGAAACATTACAAAAATTTCGTTCGTACAGAACAATATGCTATGATTTATTATTTAGAGTATCCAAGTTCAATTCCAGAGGGTCTATGCTGGTCTGTCTCTTCACAAAGACGAAAAATCGTCTCTGTGGAAAGATTGTCTTTCCACAGAAACAGTAGATAGATTATGATGTTTTAAGTGATGTTCCAGTCATTCTCTCTTAGGAAACATCATCATTTTCCCATGATGCTTAGAATTCGTGTACACACAACATCAGTCTCATTCCAATCAATGAAATTACTTGTTACATTGCATTTCACCGACACTGTGCAAACTCAGTATTTGAAGAAAATGGTAATAAACAGATGTGATTATTTATATAATTACACCACACAACAAATGTCAGCTTTGATAAGTGAGTTGAAGAAATAAGCTACTCTATTTTAGAGAATATGATAACAAATGTATCGAAGCAGTCATTAAGAGAAATGTGGAATGACTGATTGTTAGTAAATGCACAATAAAGATTTGATATTAGTATAATGTTTTATTACATTAAAAGAAACATATACCAAAAACGAAAGACAAAAGTAGTAAATATTTGTATTTAAAGCAAATAATATCAGTGTTTGTAGTCAAATATAATTGCCACTGAGATAAGATTTTACTTTGAATGCTGTCATTCATTCAGTCGTTTAGATTGTGTATGTTACTTTTTATATCTTTAATTGGTTCTGTTAGTTGTTATTTATAATTATGAATACAGGAAAACCAGTGCTGGTGGCCAACCTGCAAGACGTGGCCACCTTAATATCTGCCCAAGCATATTACAGAATTTTTAAACTGTAAAATGACCATTTGTGTTCCGTGGCCATGTCCAGTGATATTTTCAGCACTTTGTGTGCAGCATCTACTAGGTGGCCAGCAAATCGTGTTTTGATCAGAAATGCAAAAATGATCTCTAGAACTTCTATCAGCTGAGCATTCTAAAGTGAAAAAATCCCAAAAATAGATATTAATTAGTGATTTCTATTCTTAGATTTAATTAACAATGTGAGACTGTGTCATAAACTTTGTATTTTAAATTTCTTTATTAAACAACCAATCAAACCTGTGCTTGGTGGCCACAATCTCAGCTGCCGAAAGCTGGCCACTTAGCACAGGTTTTCCCATATTAACAAAACACGACATTTCAGCGTATAAAAGCTTTTGTATTCATTGTGAACACAACGTTAATTTACATTGACAAGTGGCAGCAAAGTAAAATTTTACTTAATATTAACATAATATATTTTAAATCATTGATAACAAATTTTAAATATTAATATTAAATTGGAAAAAAAGATAGCAAATAAATATACATTTAATGCATAGAATTCTGTTTGAATTTTCGTTTATTGTTCAAAAGTGTTTAGAAAATGGGAATATGCAGTGTCCTAAACGATGAATAATAGCTTAAACAGAAACGTTATAATTCTAATTGATAGGCAATTGGATATTATTCTCAATATTTTATTGAAATCCTCTTCCTGAGAAAAACTACAATGCTGATGTATTTCAATTGAAAAAAGTGTCTTTTATCCAATATGTGTAAATTTGATAGTAATTCCTTACAAAGCCTGTCATTTCTTTCAATTAATAATTAAATTAAAGAAAAAAAAAGATTTTTCAAAACACTCCAAGTATTTTAATAGCCTTTAAATATTTTATTCCGAATGGAATTACATGTTATTTCTTCTTTCAAAACATCTAAATCATTATCGATTGTCTCGTCAGAGAGATAGGTAAAGCTGTCACTCTGCAGAGAAACAATTTTTAAGAGACAAAAGGTTGTCTCTGATTAAATAGTCTCTCTAAAAGTTCTACACCATCAACTTAGGATGAGGAAATTGTCTCTCTAACGGAACAACCAATCAGAAATGATGTTTGCTCACTGATGTCAAATAGTTTGTCTAGAGAGAGAATTTTTGTTAAGCATAGATCCTAAGGAGTTACATCTATATATGCATTTAGAGAAAGCTCTGACAGTCCCTGCAATCCCTATCCTTCAAAATAACTATAAAATATAACAATCACTTAATTCATCTCAAAGGATCCAGATTCAATTTTCATCAGATATTTCGTTTGTTGTTTGAAGACATTATTATGGGTGTTTAAATTATAGTTTAATGTAGTTTTGTAATGTACTATTTTATAAGTTTTTCAAATCACTTATGATAAACAAAACTATGATACTTAAAAGGGATTTATAGTGATTTATACATATAATAAACAAAATAGTCACTCATGTAAATAAGTACGCCTAACTTATACTAAACGTAACAAATATGCATACATTATAAAATAATACTGCACTTGTTATGACATTATATGACATAGCAAATATTTGTTGTTAAGGGAGGAGTGGGTGGGCAGATAAGTGATGTCTGCGTCTGCTTACCTGTCAATCAGTTGTTGCTGTTAATTTCAAGGTTTTAAAAATTTAAATTATTCATGACTGTGCATTTTAGGCTGAAATAAAAGCTTAGTGGGCCACAGGTTGAGTATGACTGATTATTGGGCCAAAAGTTTTCAATCTAAAAGTGTATTTTTTTTTCTACTGAAACCATTTTAGTATTTGTTTATTTAATCTGAAATATTATGCATTATATATATAGTCTACCTATAAAACAGAAGATACAATATATTTATTGTAACCTTATAAATAAAAGTGAACTTGCTTTTTCTCAAACATCAAAATTCTCAAAAAATCAGCTCCATAAGCAAGTTATTCACACAGATTTATTTACTGCAGTAAATAAATCTGTGTGAATAACTTGCTTGTGGAGCTGATTTTTTGAGAATTTTGATATTTATTGTAATATAACATATGTACAACTTGCAAATTGCAATGGTTAATATATGACATCTTTGATATTGAGAATTAACTAACTTCAGCAAGGCATTGATTCAAACATGAAGAAGAATGATGTCATTGAGTTCACCTTCCTCCCACACTTTCATAGAAGAAATCTATTTCACCAAGTCATTACTTCCCTTAACTTCCACAGATAGACACACATGTATAGAATATGAACATCCAGGTCCAATGGCTAGTTGGTTTCACTTTCTCTGTTTTCTCGAAACCACTTTGCTAGTTATGTTTTTTGATATTTTTAAAAGCTAGACCAGGGTAATAAAGAAATTAACAACCTAGGAAACAAACACATTCTAGAAGACTAATAATACTTCAATTTTTTTTTTTTTTTTTTTTTTTTTTTTTTTTTTTTTTTGTTTTTTTTTTTTTTTTTTTTTTTTTTTTGCAAAAGGCACATTATATATTATGTATTTAAGTGCATGTATTATGTTTGAAAACTTATTTTATACATATTAGTTTTTCCCTGTTGAAGCTTTAAGTTAATTTCATGTTTGAATTGAATCTTGAATATTGGAAATTTATCATATCATATATACAGGTAGTCCTCAATTAGCGCAAATAATTGGTTCCACGAATTTCTTGTGCTAATCGAATTCGCACTAATCGAAGTATTAACTCTATGGAAAATATGGTAATTGGTTCTTGCTTTGTGAGATTCCGGCCATTAGCTAAGTTTCACGATGAATAACCACAATAAACTTAACACTAACTGTTTAAGAAATATT
>AYEL01091640.1:0-15899 GCA_000484575.1 Olivierus martensii | reverse complement strand
TGCTTAATTGGGACAGTAGCAGAAAAGGAATTTAGCAATTTTTGACATATTTTAGGAATTTTTTGAAAGTGTGTCACTATTATTTGGCCACACTAGCATGATGCAAATCAGTCATCTATCGTCATGCATCTGCTTAAGAGTCTACCATTATTATATATTGTACTTAGTGATATTCATTTACAGTGTCAGTTTTATTTAAAATTTTTAAATCTTTGTCAAGATGCCAAGAAATGATTTTACACTTTCAAGTGAAATTGCTTTGCTGAATAAAATTAAAAGCCAACCATTTAATACAAGCCATCGTAGACTCACTGATATAACTGGTATACCAAAATCTACCATCGCACGTCTCCTGAACGAATCTTTTCTCGCACTAACCGAATAATGGTATCAATTTTTTTAAGTCGCACTAATCGAAGTCGCACTAATCGAGGCCTATCTGTATATATATATATGTAAGTCTAAGGAATGTGTATATTAAAAGATATAGCATTATATTTATTCATTTAATCACTGTAAACAAAGGAGATCACAAATGTGAACCTTCCAGCCTAAGCATCAAATTCACCGTTTTCAATATGCTGAACATGAATGAAGGATGTCAACACAAAAACTTTTCTTAACTCATGTTTGGACATAAGGAAGTCTCTAGTGACAACTCAAAATGATGCCATGATTTTGTCATTCTCAGTGCTTCATATTCATATTGCTAAAGCTGTCTATTGACAGTGTTGTTAGCAACATCATAATCATTATTATATTATCTGTGAAATTACAGCATTGTGCTGTGTACTAAATAATAAAGATGACTAAAATATTTTGCAAATCAAAATATTATGCATTAAATCAGAATTTTTTTAAATTGGGGAATTCATCTGTTAAATTTAATGGATTATACACAGTGTACAAAAAGTATTGGAAAACTTTTAAAAATTTATTGTAGACAAACTATTAGCAGTAGAAAGTAAGAAAGTACATAATTTCAAAGTGTAAGGATGTAAGTTTTTTTACGTGTCATTCATTTTACAAACACTCTTATGTGAAAGCCATGTGTGACTCGACAAATGTCAACGTGATAATTGAACTCTTGCCAAACACAGTCCAGCATGTCTTCCAAGACTGTGGCTGTTGCCTCTGCAATTCTCCATTTGAGTTCCATAAGATCATGTGAAGGAGGAGGGACGTATACAAGGTCCTTCACAGAAAAAGTCACAACGGGTGATATCAGGGGATCTAGGAGGCCATTTTAGCACACATTCATCAGTTGCCTCTGTTAGCGACAGTATATGGAACTATTCAGTATACCTGCAATGAAAAATCTTACATCCTTACTCTTTGAAATTATGTACTTTCTTACTTTCTACTGCTAATAGTTTGTCTACAATAAATTTTTAAAAGTGTTCCTGTACTTTTTATACAATCTGTATATCAATTCACAGATAACTTGTTTTTCTATTAATTGCATCCCAGATTGTTATTCTTCAGAGAGTTAAACTACCAAGTATGTTCTCTTCCTCTCACAAAGAAAGTTGGACAGCCAAAAGGCCTATTATAGAACTCCCTGCATTATAGAAGTTTCATCAATTAAAGGAAAATTGATAGTTTTACATGTACAGGAGTTCTGCTTATATGTTGATCCCATCATGAGTGTAACCAGTCTGTGATGGGCTCTGCATGTGGCCTTTGCCAAATAAAATATGTTCCTTGTGTGATATAGCAGCTTAACTATACTAACGTATCCTAACCTGCATTTAAGTTCATAAATATATACTGTATGTAAAATACAGTCAATTCCACTTAATTGGGACAACTGCTTTTTTGGGCCAAATCTCAAAGAATGGAAACCAAATTAATATATAATTTAAATGCTTAATTGGGACAGTAGCAGAAAAGGAATTTAGCAATTTTTGACATATTTTAGGAATTTTTTGAAAGTGTGTCACTATTATTTGGCCACACTAGCATGATGCAAATCAGTCATCTATCGTCATGCATCTGCTTAAGAGTCTACCATTATTATATATTGTACTTAGTGATATTCATTTACAGTGTCAGTTTTATTTAAAATTTTTAAATCTTTGTCAAGATGCCAAGAAATGATTTTACACTTTCAAGTGAAATTGCTTTGCTGAATAAAATTAAAAGCCAACCATTTAATACAAGCCATCGTAGACTCACTGATATAACTGGTATACCAAAATCTACCATCGCACGTCTCCTGAAAAGAAAATCGACTGCATGAGGAGTGGGCATTACAGAAAGAAATTCCAGGAACATCCAAAAGAAAGCATGATGGCAAGGATCCAGAAGTTGAACTAGTAGATCAATGGTTTTCTATAGTTAGCAGGCGAGACATGAATATTCCAGCCCAGTATTGAAGGCAAAGTCACTAAAAAGCTAATAATTAGGAACTATTAATAAAGTATTAAAATAGGTACCTAATTATTATTTTTTTACCTACTTCCTGGTATTTATTTATCTACGGTATTACATATTTTATTTTAGAATTTATTATTAGTTTGTTTAATTGGGACAGCTGCTTAATTGGGCCAAAATGATTTAATCCCAATGTGTCCCAATTAAGCAGAATCGACTGTATATAATTTTATAGAATTGTGATCAGTTGTCTCATTGTTCTGCTAAAGTAACAAGACATACTATATATGATAGTTTGCCTTACTTGTGTGAGATTTATGTTGCAAAGATTTGTGATGACAAGCAGATACATTAGACGTCATCAGGAAAAAGTTAGAAGACTTCAGTCTCAGTTGCTAGTCACAGAAATAAAATTTCAGCTACAGTTGCAGGATCTTCAAGTGGTAAGGGGGCGATTGTATTAGCAAGAATAAGAAAAAATTTTTATTTTGTTAATTTCATAGTGTTTTTTAATTATAATTTATTAATTACAATAAATTATACTGTTTTACAATTCAGTATGCAATAAAATAACTATTTTATACTTATATACTTCGATATAAATTCCATTTTTTTTGGTTGGTCTGGAACATAAAACTCCTACATCAGCAGTGGCCAACTTTTTTGAAAGCAAGTGCACAATGAAAATTTTTACAGCATAGATCAAAGGTCTTCATGCTAAGTCTGGACATGTTAAAAACATTTAAACTGCATTTTTTAGTTATTATTTATTTTTTATAGTTTTGTAAATTACAATTCTCATTCAATGCAAATATATATATATATATATATATATTTGTTTGTAAAAATTTGAAAACTGGTTTTTTCATAAGTCAAATTTTATATAAACCTTACTCTGCAATATATGCATTAAAAATCTACACCAGTGGTGGCCAACCTTTTTGAAAGCAGTGTGCAATGAAAATTTTACAGCACGGTGGGCACATGACCATTAAGTAGAGTTCTTTTTTTGGTTATAAATAAGTATTTTCATCCCAAAATAATTTTAATAAATTTGCGAATTATTGGAAACAACCATTCAACAGATAATACACAATTCAGTTGTTAATATAAATTTACAAGCATAATATACCATTGCATTGTCATCGTACCTACACATTTCAGCATGAATGCAAATGATGCAAACCGAGTCCGCACGAACCGTTTCCCGCACAGCCTCGGATCGTGCCAACTGCTGTCGGTAGATCAAAGGTTTTCGTGCTAAGTCTGGACATGTTAAAAACATTTAGACTACATTTTTTAGTTATTATTTATTTTTTATAATTTTGTAAATTAAAATTCTCATTCAGTAGATAAAAACAATATTTTAGTAGACTTTGCAGTAAACTCAAACTAATAAAACAGATGAAATAAAATTATTATTACTTATTTTGAAATTATTTTCATATCATTAAGAAAAGTTAAAAAATATTTTTAAATTAATTTTTTGGAAATCTTGCCGTGAGCACATAACAGACCAACCATGGGTGCAGGATTGGCCACCACTGTCCTACATGATACAATTAGTTCAATGAGAATTAATTTGACATCTGATATATGTTGTTTTGATTATAAATTATGGTTTTTAGGAATATAATTATAACATATATCAAGGACTCTCTATATCAGATTTAGTAGACTAATCTTAGCAATTTATTTATTGTAACTGGATAAAATAAATATGATTCATGATGTCTAATTTTTTTGATTGATAATTCATATGAAAACAGAAATGGCAGTGCTTATCTGTTTGCACTGAATTAATGTTTTTCAAAATTGGTAGAAGGAAAATTGAATGAGGAATAAAACAATCAAATATTAAACAGTAAATTAAAAAATGTTAACAAGTAAAGATTTTGTTTATATACAAGTATCTATCATAACACAAACACTGCTTTAGTTTCATTTTTTCAATATAATTAGCTGATTTTATTTCAAAATATTGACTATGTAAAAATAAAGGTTTTTTCTTATTTTTTTGTCTGAAATATTAAGAAAAAAGTATTGAAATAATTCAATTTCCAAATTGATAATTTGTAAACTACTAAGTTTATTTTCTTGTGTCAAGATAAACACACATTTTTAATTAGCTTAATATTAATACCAATTGATTTTAAGCAAGTGATTTTTCTTTATATTAAATCCTGTTTTTAAATTTTTTATTATAGATTATATAGTATTAAATATATTAATAACAAAATTAAAATACTAAATGAAAATTTCCTAAATGGTCCTAAATCTTGTAGGTGAAGGCATAAGCCTTACCACATAATCATTTGATCATGGTTAGAGTTGGAATCGGGGATCATGGTTTGGGTGGAGTAGGAGTCAGATTTTTTTTAAAAGTGGAGTCAGAGTCGGATCATTTGCCAACTGATTCTGCAACCGAGTTGCAGTCAGAGATTTTTGGGTGGAGTCGGAGTCAGATTTTTTTTAGAAAGGTTGAGTCGGAGTCAGATCATTTGCCATCTGACTCTGCAACACTGTATTTGATATAGAATAATATCTAATAATCATATATAATTTTAATGTTAAACATAACTCTAAAGTGAAGCACTTCAGAGTTATGTTTAACATTAACATTAAAATTATATAGTGCTTTTTTAGAAGCAGTTATTTCACTGTCATATTTCAAAATAGTATATCACTCCAAAAGTAATGCCTTACAGTTTTTAAAAAATATTACAATCCATCAATTATTCTAATGATTATTGTTGATACTTTTATAGGTGCAACTTTTAGAAACAAAATATAAATCCAAATAAATCCAAACAACTTGCCAAATTTAACCCTTGAGATACACAACAGAATTTACCCATATAGTCATTACTTTTTATCTGCTTTTTTCCATCTTGAAACAAGTATCTGTATACCTATAATATGATCCTTGTATTTCACTCTAGTCATAAGGAATTCATCATTATCATGAAGGCTATCTTCAGTTTACTGTAACCATTCAGTTTTTGTATTCAAACATTATGAAACTGTTAATTTTATCACACACTTGCAAGTCCTAAGTTTAGCTATATATCTATATAGGCATTTGTTCTAAGATGGCAAAAGGCAATAGATAAGGAAAACACTGTATAAAAATTGATTTAATGATCCTAATTAATGTATTTATGATCTGCAAAAAAATAAATTGTAGAATAAAAATAGTAAGCCATTGAATATATTGTGTCATTGGAATGGCATGATAAATTCAAAATAATGTCTATCTGCTTTTCTATAAAATTTCAATATATGTTAGTATTTAACTGCAAATATAAAAATAATGTGTGTCTGCATTTAAGTGTTAGTATTGATATATGTTGAAGTGACATTATATATATTAATATATATACACAATATACATTTGTATAGCAAAAAGCAAATAATAAATATATTTGTATTCATTTTTATCCAGAATTAGAAGAAAGAACATTCATGTATTATTTAAGTGATGGTGTTTATGGATCTTTTAATTGTTTAATATTTGACCATGCTGAAGTAACACCATATCCACTTGCAGTGAGTACTTTTATAAATTTATATAATTTTTAAGTCACTATATTTTTATTTATAATTCTTAATTACTCTTAATTTTGTTTTATTCATGTATTTTGTAGTCAGTTTATTCAATTATTTGCAATTTTTCATGCATTTATCTGAAATAATTTTCTTGAATTTTAAATTAAAATCAAATTTCTATAATGGTAAGTGATTATTTTTATTTATTTAATTCAGATTATCAATTTTTGATTATGAAATTAATATTCCAAATTTAATATAATATAATGGTTTATTACTGGGAATTCTTATGAAGATTTCGAATATCATTTACTTAATATTTTTTAATCTTAGATGTTACTTTCCGATTAACTTATTTCTCTTAAAATCTCATTTTTAGAAGTACATTTTTATGATAGGTTGACATAAAGGAGAATACTAAAAATTTTTTTGGCTTTGCAACAGTTTTTCTTAAAAGATTTACTTAAGTTTGTTAATCTGTAATATATTTTTCATTCTTTTAATAATTCAGTAAATGTTAATTGACTAGGATTAATCTTTTAATGTTCAATATCCAAAATTCATATTTCACTTTCACTGCAGAGCTCTGAAATAGGACTATGAATTACTGTTTATGCTTTGAAAAATGATTCAGTAGTGCAAATGCAGCCATGGTACATTGATTATATGTTTCATGATTTACTAAATCACAACAATGTGAAATATCTGTGAATACTAATTTTCTGTTATTTTGTTTATATATTGTTAAAAATGCTTGAAAAATCTGATAGTGGATTTTTTCTCACTTCTCTTCAATTCCACAATATTATGTATTTCAAAATCTGAAATATTCTGTCCAAAACATTTCAGATTAGGGGGAAACTCAATCTGTAATATGAACCTCACTATTACTTATTGGAATCTTTCAAATCAGACATGCCCAGATATATTAAGAGGCAAAGATAAGTTGGCTGGATAGTAATGGTTAGATTTTATGATGATAAAAATAGAATTTATTATGTGATAAAAGAAATCACTGAAAAATTTAGAAAATTTTTAAATTTAATATTATACACATATGAACACAATAATAATAATTATGCTTTCTATATAAGTCAATATTTCTATTTATATGGTATAGCTTGATGATTTAATAATAATAAATAATGCAAATGTAAGTTTCTATTTTATTTAACAAGTTTATATAAATGTAACCTTTTAATTATTTTAGTTATAAATTATATTTAAATTTAAGTGATCATCAAATATTTTCAACTTTTACCAGTGTATTCACTGCTTTTGCTTTTGTGAAGTAAAATCATTTTATTTAAAGCAATGTATATTTCTTACAAAATTTTAAATTTAATGTGAAATGTGTATTTATTTATTTATTTATTTATTTTTTATTTTTTTTTTTTTTAACAATATAATAATATTATTTTTATTTATTTATTTATTTTTTTTTTTTAACAATATTTCATTCTTATACATTGGACATTCTGATTTAAGTAATTTGTAACTTATTCTAATATTTAAATTTCTTTTTCTACCATTTGAATTTTTATATGGTAATATTTTTAATTTATTATTCTTGGTTAAATATATTGATAATTAAATATAAAATAAAGCTCTCAAATAAAATACTGAAAATTTTAATACAATATCAGTAATACTGTATTTGTTTTTTGAAGATAGAGGCATATTGAAAGTTTACTGATTGTAAATCTGATTTGCTAATTGTTAAAAAATATTGTTATCATTTCAGCAGAATTGTTTAATTTATTTTTGGCTAGTTAGGGTTATTTGGATTGTGTAATCCCCTAAGTAAAAGGTTGAATTATGAATAATTTATTTTTATTCATCTAAACAGTTAATATTAACTTTTTAATAAAGAATGAATTTCAAATAGATTTTTTTTATGTATTTTAAATATACAAATATATATTTGCAAATTTTATTTTGGAAATAAAAGTTATTTTAAATTCTTAACTTAAAAAATTCTATTTATATTAAATTGCATATTAATGTCCCAGAAAAAAAGACAAATTTAAATAAAATTTAGACTTCTGCAGAAGAAATGGTTGCAATTAATTCATTGTATTATCTATTTCAAATACCAAAGTTGCTTTTAAACAAAGCAAGGTTATTTTCAGTAATTTTTTTCTGAGTAGAAGAGTTTTTTGAATGACATTGTCTCGTCAATTCTTTTTGTAGTTCCAACAAGGTGTTGACACTGCGACAATCTGTTTTTGTAATAGGACAAAAGAGACAAGCCTGTATTCCGTACCAGTTTATGGGGACCCACATGTGACAGTATGGATAGAATTGTGGAGGTATGCTATATGCCAGACATGAAGATTGGTGAATGGATTGTTTTTGAGAACATGGGAGCCTATACCATTTGTGCAGCATCCAATTTCAATGGTTTTGAAAAGCCAGCCTTGAAATTTTACTTACCTCAGCATGCTTTGTATGTTAAATTATTCATTTAAATATGTTTTGTCACATTTAAACTTTCAATTTTAAATTATTTTTTATTTTTTCAGAATTTTCTTGCAGCAGCTAACATCATGGTCACGTCTGATGACCACATTCTCTCCCAATAAGCCAGGGATGTCTGAAATTTCTGACCAAGCATCCAATGGATCCGAAGGAATGCATTTACTTCCAGTTGCTGAAGCTGTATTTGCTTGATATAACCATATTGGACAGATTCAGCTTCTTCACTTGTACATTCCATTTTTCCTATCACCACCAGACAGAATCTCTCTCTTTTCAAATTGGATTATGTTTAATGAAAATTTTTTCTGGATAAATTTATTTAATGCGCAATTTATTAATAATAAAGAGCCAAATCGATTGATTATTAGTATCTTAGCTATGTTGTTGTGTGATTTAATTTTTAAATGCAGTACTAAATGGGAAAAATTCTTGTGTGTTGATTTCATAAATTTTATTAAAATAAATTTTAATTTTTTAAAATAATGTTAAATACAAATCATTATTAAATGATTTCTTTGAACAAAATAAAGATTATATTTGATTTCTTGTAAATTCAACATTTTTGATTTAATATATGCAAATCAATTACATTAGATTTTAATTTATTAAAATTTAATATTTTTTAAAGATCAGATACTTTTGTTTTACTTTGAATTAATGCATTATTTATAAATTTTTAAATATGTATTAAGAAATTTTGAAAATAACTTTGTTTTATATATATCATTTCATGATTTATTTTCTATTCCTTAATCTATTTTTAGCACTATTCTTAATTTAAGCAGTATTTTAGCTCAATTAAATAAATTTTTAATAAGATTAACTTATTCACATTGGATTTATAATATTTATTGATGCTACATACCAACTTAGTTATGAAATTCTTTGAGAATTGAAATTAATTTGTATGTTGCCAAATATATATATACAGTACAACGTATGTCCTCATTTAATATTTCACTATTGTATTGCAAGCTAAAACTAAATTAGTTAAAAATTAAAGTTTATAAGGCTGTAAAACAAAAATGCATTTCCTATTTTTCTTAAATTTCCCTGCATAGCAAATATAAAATGTGTTGGAAGCCTATAGTAGTAATTGTAGAAAACCAAATGACCATATTTTATGAGCATTAACTCAGATATATGATATTGTCTATGAACACTGTGTTCAACTATACTGCAATAGAGTTCACCAATGGAAATGTTTTGACTTTCCACCCAGAATTGAATTAGAATACCATCCCTTGGAAAATTTAAGTTAAGTTTGCATGACTTCCTTGGGTAGAGCTGACCTGTGACAGTAACTAGAATGACACTGCTATTAGGCAAATGATTGAGAATTAACATTAAGAAAAACTAATCACAAATATATTGTGAATTTTAATTTGTCTATATTAGAAAATAATTTTCATTACATAAACATAATTAATAACTAATTTAATAATTTTAAATCAAAGCATGCTTTTATTCATTTCATTCCATTAGATGAACAATATAGTAATAATTAGAACAAAAATTACCAAATGGTATCAGTTCCTGTACCAGAAAATAAGCACTATAGGTCATAATTCTAACTTAGAACTGTAAACCTATGGATTTTCTGGTTTTGCTTAACATTGTTTCAAACTCGTGTTTTTCAGGAACCTAGCATCGATGCTAAACGAAAATTCACTGAACACACATCTTTCATATATGAAATTTAATGATATAATTTTGCAGTTTAATTCTTAATCTTGGATTACAAAGATGCGGTCTAAATATAAAGCAATACATGGAAACTGTCGTGAACAATAATTATTGGTTCTTTGACAGACTAGAAAATTAAATTTTTTAAATTACTGCCGAATTAGTAAAATTGCAAGCTTTATACACATACACAACGTGGAAGTAATCGATAAAGAGGAAAGCATCAACATTGGTAAATGTACATCGACGGTTTAACTCCATTCAGAGAGGTAGAGCCGTCAGGTGAAGACAGTCGCACTGCGGCTCCACCGTCTCTTTATTGATCTGAAACAACGTAGTAAACATAGAGACGTTAACCCAAGTTCGGTATGGATTGGTTAGCGACAAATCATCAAGTATTGGGCGACAAATCGTCTACCAATTTGAGAAAAGGTTACCGTGTCGGAGACTTAAGCAAGTAAGTATTAAAATATACAAAATCAGCGCCATCTATACCATTCTCTTACTACTCTGTTAATCCATATGGTGTTTGGAAGTGTTCCCATTCTGGAACAAATCCACAAGAATGGTTTTATTACTAAATTTCCAGATTGTTTTTAAGTTCCTTTTTGTCTGATTATCATTTTACAAATTTTTCAGCTGTTTGGTGGAATTTTATTTTCAATCTTAAAAGCACCTAATCTATCTTTTAAATAAAATTGAAGATTTATGACATTATTAATATCATATTTTTTCTTCTGTTTATTGAATCATCGAGTTAAATTATTCGATAAAGTTGGATTACCTGTTAATGAGATTTTTATTATAAATTAACGTAGTTTCATATTAGTGTGTGTATATAGTGTTTTTTTGGCACAGTAGTTATTGAATATATAATTTAAAAATTACATGATGCCATCTAGCGTAATTTATATTAACTGTTTCAGAAATAGAGATCCGGATAATAGCAATACTCCATTATTACACGATCAGACGATGATAGAAAAAGAGAGAAAATGCGGCAAAGGAAGCGGTCAGACAAGGTTAGAAATAATTGGTGGATTTTTTGGTTTTAAATAATAATTCCTTAGATTCGGTTTATTTCAGATCTCCAAACAAAGTCAATATGGAGAATCCAGCCGATGACAAATTGGGAAATGATGAGTGGACTGAACTAGCGCTTTCACCTCGTCGCAGTGCGAATGCCAAAACACCTAGTAAATCTAAGAGGGGAGGACCTGGCAGGTCTCCTCTGCTATCACGAGAATGGAAGGGACAGGAAAGCGAACGGCTATTGATCGATTATCGTGACGAACAGGGAGCGATGGGGGAGAGCGATGACGACGTATGGGATCCCGGCTGGGATGATCTCGAACAGGAAACACCCACCAAAGGCTATCGGCGCATCAATACTAAGCGTAATTAACATTTCTCCCTTTATCGCTAATCTCCTCATTGTCCCCTTCTGCCTTTTTCCTCTAGCTGTAACTTATTGTGAAGCTGGACTTCGCCCAAATGGAAAGGTGAATAATTATTGATAACCAGTCGAACAAAGAAACGTTGACGCAAAAACATTTAAACCAACAGTATCAACTATTTTTTTTTTTTCAAGCAGAAGACGGCATACGATATCGGTCTCGGCATTCCTGCTGAACCGCTCTTCCGATATATAAGTCGTGGTATGTATATATATAGTACGATTTAAATAACTACATATAGTGAAACAGCAGCTGGTTTGCATTTAAAATATAAAGGGGAAATAGTAATGAGTTTAAAACATATCTAATTAAAACTATTTTGCGTTTAAAATTCTAAAAATGTTCATTCATTCTACAGTCGAAAGAAAATTAAAATTGAGTTTTCGGTCACATGACTCACTTAGGATTTAGTGGTTAAGATTCAATTTTAGTTGAAAGCCGAGTAAATGGGATTTCATCAACAGTTTTCTCATTTTATTTATTTCTATCAGAGCTTCATTACTGGATTAAAAATTCAGTTTGTTTCATCTGGCAAAGGTGATTTTTTTAGATTTTTTTCCTCTATGTAAAATATTCACTTTTTACAATTTTTATATGGTCGAATTTTGATTAATCTTCTCATATGCTCATTATTTTGCTTCCATTTTCGTAGTTTTTGAAGTTTTTTTCAAAATTATAAATTAAAATTTTGTAATTATCAGAAAATAATTTTTTAAAGATTATAATGAGAAATTTAGGGAGACAAATACACGATCTTACTGCAAAACATAGCAATAACATATATTTTTAAAATATGTTAAAAGTAATCGTTTTTAGGAAGTAAATTCGCCAAATTTTATTATTTTAAAAATAGAAACATCTAAGATGAAATGTTTTTCTTTAGTAATAAATATATATATATAAGATTAACATATAATCGCGAGAGAATGTTAAGAGTGAAATCTTCCTTTTTATACACACATCAAAAATTTATAAGGATACTGTCGTTTGAACTAAACTTTGTTATATTGATGAGAAGTTAATCAGTAGTAGTAATAACGCAAGCAAGATACAGTACATCATTGTCATGGAATTAGCGCATATGAATGTAGAAAAGTAAATTTACACGTGACTAACACATTCTGGATTTTATATACTGTACTTTATATTCCCAGATTTAATCATAATATCTTATATAACTCCTCTTGAGCACATTTGAAAAGTGATAACGCTTTCTTTTTAGTTTCCAATGGATATGTCTAATTCTGTATAGCAAGCTAAATTCCTTTTTCCTAATCCATTATTCAATATGTGCGTGTGTGTGTAGTTGCTGTAACTTATATGTATTTAAGCAATGATTTTTAGATGATTAACTTAATATCCATATTTATTTTTGATGTGTGTGTAAATATATTAAGTATCAATATATCGCCGAACAGCGAGCAAAAAATACTTTATCGTTCTACTTGCAATTACGTCTTTCTTGTAAATGCACTACAGTTAGTGACTTAGAACAGTTTTTCTCGGGCTGAGGAACACTTTAATGATACGGTGAATAAAATTATTCACGGACCACAGATTGCAAAACGTTTAGATTGTTCATTGTTAGAAATGACGCTTCCATCGATTATTATAGAAATTGATGTTTTACTTGACGATGAAATAGTGTTTTTATGGACGCGAAGTATATATATATATATATCGATGTAAAAGATCTGTTGTTGGAGATTAATAAAGATCTGCCTTTTCATTTGTGTAATTATTTATAACTATAACACTATTTCTAGTACGTTTTCCCTTTCATATGAAATAGTATCCATAGTTTTGTTTTATATATATATACACATACAGGATGGCTAAAATGTATGGAAACGGCTGAATATTTTGAAAACCGAGTAAATGGGATTTCATCAATAGTTTTCTCATTTTATTTACAGTATTTCTATCAGAACTTCATTACTGGATTAAAAATTCAGTTTGTTTCATCTGGCAAAGGTGATTTTTTTTAGATTTTTTCTCTATATAAAATATTCATTTTACAACTTTTATATGGTCGAATTTTGATTACTCTTCTCATATACTCTTCTATTATACTTTTGGAAGAAATCATCTTAAATTTATAAAGTATTTTGTAATCTACATCAATAAAATTAAGCTACATAAAGCTGAAGCTACATTGTACTTTTCCATAAATCGATCACATTTGCTTATAAATATCGATTTTCTAACATTTAATACAAGTATTTATATAAAACGAATCATAAAATAAAACTATTACATAAAGCACTTTCGGGTTTGTAACATATAGTATTCAGAACAAAAATTTATATAAAATAATATATATAAATTTGTGTCAAAATTTTTTAAAATACTGTACTTTTTTACTAATGCAATATAACAAATCTATTTTTATAGCGATAACTATAGTTTAACTGTAAAATAATGACAATCTTACGAATGAACAGATCTGTGATTTTATGTATGTAAAGTAACTAAAATAGTTCCATTCAAAACAAGATTTTAAGAGTGAGATTTTTAAGGACTTAAGCTAAGTTAGCGTGCTTAAATTTTTTCAAAGAATAGATCGTGCCTAAAGTCACTCTATCTTCTCCTATAGAGAAGTATGGACATGCTTTTCCCTAGACTTTGCCGACATTGGAAGCCTTTCATTTGTTAGCTCTGTGTCACGTGGGTTCCAGATGCCATGTTTGAGACATTGTCGAAGAGCTAAGCTTGGAGCTAAACTGAATTTGGCTACATGTGGCGGCAGATAATAATTTACAGTTATCTAAATCATTTCTTAATTCGAAGGTGTCTGGTTGTGCAGCTTTTGGTTGTAATAGAAATGGTTCGTTTTTTATATTTCCGAGCGAAAACTTTCCAACATGCCACGACATTGGCCAACATTAATTCAGGGGTTCCCAAAGTTTTTCCTAGGTGGGCCAAATTATAAATTCCAAAATATTTGACGGGACAAAAAAAGTGTTATGGAAAAATATGTTCAAATCGATAAAAAGTTAGACACAAGGGAAAGATTTATACTAATTTTATAGCATAGTCGTTCTTTATTTATGATGATAATTACTTTTTATTATAAACTGTTTAAAATAACACATTTCAAAAATAATTAAACAAAAATAACTAAATAACTTCAAATAAAAAAAGAAAGTAATAATAAATTTATCAATCTGAAGTGTGTAACTTGTGCAGTTTTTTTAATAATATTATTGAGTCTTGGTTCTAAGTCGGTTCATAATTGAGAGAGTTTTTTTCTCATATACCTGTATAAGTGCTTCCAAATAATGAAAACATATTTGGAAGTACTTATATATGTATTTTTTTTTTAACTGAACAATTTTTAATTATAATATGATATAATTTATTTATTTTTTGTAAAAATGTAATGTCTATGAATTCAAGATCGCGGATGATCTGACATCGCGGGCCGCATTTGGCTGGCAAGCCGCACTTTGGGAATTCCTGATCTAATTGAACAATATTGTAGAACAAGAATTCATTTCATTATAAGAAAAATATATGCCCAATTGAAAGAAAAAAAACGGAAACATAAAATGTGAAAGCCGAAGTATGAGAGTGAAAAATGCTGTCTCAAGTCGTTGTTTTATTTATAAAATGTCGGAATTACTTATTAATTATTGTCTTATATATTATTTATGTATTTAAATGTTCATGTTACTTTTTAATAATTTTAAAACAAGTTAAGTACTTTATATTATACATCTATTGCTCAGATGATTTTTAAAACTCCCAAACAACTTATGAAAATAAAATGTTACTTAAATAATTTATACAGTGTAATTTCTAGCATGAAAATTTGGTAGTCTGTTTCCTTAGCACTAATGGTAACAATTGTATATTTTTCCTACCATGTCTAAATGCCATTAACTTGTAAAACAGTGTGTATTTACAATTTTTTATCCGGAATTTTATTATTATTTTTTTATACAATAATAAATAGTGCTGAGTAACCAGTATGATTACTACCTTCGCATAAATTTTAATTATGTATAATATAACGGGGAAAAGGAATTCTGTTTTGAATCGGTGCCTATATCTAAGCTTCTTTTACACTAGATGTCAAACATGGCGGCATTCAAGGTTATGTCCATACTTCTCTATAGGAGCATAGAGTGACTTTTAGTTTTATTGTGAAGCATAACGATCGTTCTGCGCATGACTATACAAGATGGCGGCGCCCCTGAGTACATGTATCACGATAGAACAGCGTGCCGTTGTGCGTTTTTTGTGGGCAAAACATATGGAAGCAAAGGATATCCACAAGGAAATGCTGCCCGTGTATGGTGAACATTGCCTGTCACGTCAGGCAATCCATAATTGGGTGCAGAAGTT
>AYEL01091639.1:0-50138 GCA_000484575.1 Olivierus martensii | reverse complement strand
AACTCGGCTCCTCGGAACAGTAGGCAGACGCTCTACCGATGCTGCTATCAGTCTCTATCGCTTATTCTTGTCAGTTTAGAGCACGTGACGAGCACATCCCGCACGTATACTTCCCTCCCTATTCTCAGTCACAACAGACAAGTCCATTTGAAACTGCCTTGAATCTCGGTACAAGTACCTGACTTTACAATTGATCAACTTCCGGTGAGCTTAGCCCCTACGAGGTAGGTACAAAACTTTATGGAACCGACTGTACGTTCGCGAAAGTACCCCACCGGTAACATGACGGACCCTGCCGACAACGGCTTCGTTTTTGAGCAGGCTATCCAGTATATACCAGGTGTTTTCGAGCACCCGTACCACCCTTTTTTCTCGGAAACGCGATGAGATAGGAAGTAGGGGAAAAATTTTGATTATCAAAGTATATCCGAAGAATGAATGGGCATGATAAAAATTTTGTGGGTCTGTCGAAAGTATGGGCACAAGGAGTCAAATATAAAAATTTTGTGGGCCCATCGGAAGTAGGGACACAAGGAGTCAACTATAATTGGATGGGCATGATAAAAATTTTGTGGGCCCATCGGAAGTAGAGAGGCAAGGGATCAACGATGAAATCTCCAATGGAAACTATCCATCGGAGAGTCACAAGGGATCAACTATGAAATCTCCAATGGAAACCAATGCCGATTTTGGCATAATTGGATAGAACTGTGAAAAACAAACAACTTTTGTTTGAAAGTTTTTTAATATTTTTTGGCATAATTGGATAGAATTGTGAAAAACAAACAACTTTTGTTTTGAAAACTAATTGGCCTAGAACTGTGAAAAACAAACAACTTTTGTTTTGAAAGTTTTTAATATCACGGATTGTGAGATATCACAAAAAAATGATGCCGCATGTACCGCCGATTGGGCTATTCAAACAGAATAAAAATCAGACAGAGGGCATCTGTGTACATTGCCGAACCACAGATTAGTAATCAATACTAGAATTTTATTAAATTTAATAAATTCGGAGTTCATTTTCATTTTTATACTACACGTATTTTCAATAAACTGCCAACCTCAATTAGCCACCAAAATCGTCCCCAAATGGATGGTGGTGTCTTATCGGGGTTTGACTGTAATAAAATAGAATACTTTTATTAGACATTGACTGGTATTATTGTAAATCCAAACAGTTCAATTAAATCTAAAAAGATAATAACATATTGCATGTAAGAAAATATGACTTTTATCACATATTAATAGTTAAATAATAGTTGTATTTATATAAATAAACTTTTATCTTAATTGAGAAACATGGCTCATTGAATTATTTTTTCCTAAAATATTCCTTGATTATGATTAATTTTTAATCACATTCCATTTCTTCGTGAGCATGCAAATAATGTTGATACAACTTTAGATACTTGGAGAGAATATAAAATGGCAGTGCCTACATATGGAGCAATATTACTTGATGAAAAAATGGAAAATGTAAGTTTCAATGTAGTTGGAATAGAATAATAATAATCATTTTATTAATTTTATTTTATAAAATAGGTAATAATAATAAAATTAAATTTTCTTATTACTAAATCATTAAAGAATTACTTTGTTAGCATATAGAGTAATTATCTCTTGCCATATTTTTTCAATAATTTTATTATTGATTTATAGTTCTAAATTATAATAAACATGGCAAACTTCATTTTAAAAAAATTTCTTATTACAGGTATTCTCTGACTTAAATAAATAATTGGGACTGAATGTTTTTTTTGAATTCAGATTTTACAGAAATCGGGAAAAATGATTTTTTAATAAATATTCTGAAACAAATCTACTGGAGCTAGTGAAATACTGTTATTATGCTATATTGTTCTCTGATTAAAAGGGAGATATCGCCACTTTTTTTAATAAATATTCTGAAACAAATCTACTGGAGCTAGTGAAATACTGTTATTATGCTTATATAATGTTATAATGCTATATTGTTCTCTGATTAAAAGGGAGATATCGCCACATAGTACAATATTGTACCAGTAATATGATACTTAAGATTCAACAAACAATACACAAAAGATATTAAGAATTACAAGCACTATAACGCAGTAGAGATGTATTCTAAAAATGATTTATTAGCGAACGAACAAACGTTTTCGGCTATGTATCGCCATCTTCAGGTTCATACATTTAAATACAGAATATTTGTTGAATACATTTAACGGCTTTTTAAGAGCGTTCATAGTTCTAAACATTCTAAACAAACAAAAAAGGGTTACCATGGTTACATAAAGTAACTACATATAATTAACGGAGGAATTTTACAATTTACTTATAAAAGACGAAAATATTCATAAACTTAATAATATACTAGTAAAAGTAATAGTAAAAATAGTAAAGTTAGATTGCTATATCAGTTCTTTTTCTGATCCATAAAATTAAAAAAGAGTTCCATACATTTTACAAATTCTCTATCGCATATTCCCATGCTTTGGGTACTCCTGTAACTTTCTCGTTTAACAGATTCTCCCTGCTCTGTCTCCTTAATATCTCTAATGCTTCTGCTGTATACCCGTGCACTTTTTTCTCGACCTTCCTTATCACTTTCGCGTCTTCCCAATAAATTTTCGTGTTATTCTTGTACTCTTCTATAGCCAATGTTGTGCTTACCTTACCTGATTTTATATCCCTTTTGTATTCCTCTAATCGCTGTTTGAGGGTCCTTGAAGTCATCCCTATGTATACCGAGTGTTGTTCAGTCTCCATATTTTTTAATGTTATCCTGTACACCCCCGTTTTTTCATACTCTTTAGGGGGTCTTTTTCGTTCCGTAATACACTAAATACTGTTTGTGATCTCTTGCTTGCCAGTTTTTTCTTCTGTTTTCTCGCTAAAGTTTTCACAAAATTACATTTACTCATGCTGTGTGGTACTGGTACGTAGCCGTTAAAATCTTCCGTGGGCCTTTGCGCACATATCGTGTCCTCATTTTCCAAATTCTTCCTGGCTATGCTTCATTTTACTGAATTAAGTATGCTCATAACTTTGAGGACCCTCAAACAGCGATTAGAGGAACACAAAAGGGATATAAAATCAGGTAAGGTAAGCACAACGTTGGCTATAGAAGCATACGAGAATAACACGAAAATTTATTGGGAAGATGCGAAAGTGATAAGGAGGGTCGAGAAAAAAGTGCATGGGTATACAGCAGAAGCATTAGAGATATTAAAGAGACAGAGCAGGGAGAATCTGTTGAACGAGAAAGTTACAGGAGTACCCAAAGCATGGGAATATGCGATAGAGAATTTGTAAAATGTATGGAACTCTTTTTTAATTTTATGGATCAGAAAAAGAACTGATATAGCAATCTAACTTTACTATTTTTACTATTACTTTTACTAGTATATTATTAAATTTATGAATATTTTCGTCTTTTATAAGTAAATTTTAAAATTCCTCCATTAATTATATGTAGTTACTTTATATAACCATAGTAACCCTTTTTTGTTTGTTTAGAATGTTTAGAACTATGAACACTCTTAAATGCCGTTAAATGTATTCAACAAATATTCTGTATTTAAATGTATGAACCTGAAGATGGCAATACATAACCGAAAACATTTGTTCGTTCGCTAATAAATCATTTTTAGAATACATCTCTACTGCGTTATAGTGCTTGTAATTCTTAATATCTAAAAAGAGTAAAAAGCAGGTGTCGTTTTATCAAAGCATCAATACACAAAACTTAAAAAACATCAAGTAACATGAATTTTTTTAAAGTTATCAATCCTTATGAACTTTTAACTTAAATATATAATAAATGTTTATGCTCTATACCTAAAAAAAATTTTGGAAAATGTTTTATTCAAGTTTAGTTTACAGAAGTCAGATATGCATAATTCAGGGAATACCTACATATTACAAGTAAACAAATATATTTAATATTTTAAGGAGATAAATAATGCTTTAACTTTATAAAATTGTAATTTATGAACAAAAATAATCATATGCAAAAAAATTATAAACCCGTAATATATTAGTGAAAGATTAATATTCATATTCCTTTAGTTAGCTATACATTATTATAATAAATTATAAAATATTTTGTTTTAAAAACTAAAAATGCTTTTTGAACATTGTTTTTAAATCTAGAATAAAAATGTAGTTTGAAGAGAATATATTCTATATTTTTTGCTCTAACTTAGCATTTATCAATCTTTGTGAGACTATGGGCTGATAAATTCTTATTCATAACAATTATAAATACATTTTTAATTAAAAAAATAAAATGCAAAGCCCTTTAGCAGTCAAAAACTTTAATCAGAAACATTTTCAACTTAGTACCTTCCTAGCAGCTGAGGAAGGTGCCAAGTGCATTGAAAAAGTTTCTGGTTAAAGTTTTTGACTGCTAAAGAGCTTTGCATTTTACTTTTTTGTTTTTGCTTTGTTCAGTCTTGTTGAACTTTTATTATATATTTTTAATTTTTAAAAATATTTCATTAAATAGTAATATTTTGACATATAATTTGATATGATAAATATTATAATAAATCTGTTAATTCAATAGTATCAATCACTGATTCTGTTGAAAACTTCAAGCAATTTGTATTTTCCTTAGATCAACTTCATTAAATTAATTTAATAGGCTAAATATTGATTTTTCATCATATTGTTTTGATCTTCATCCAAAATTCCAAATAATTCAATGGAAAACTAGGCTCTTTATTAGTAAATTGATTTTAATTATCTTGACATGAGAAAAATTATAGTAAGAAAAATATTTATGAATAATATCTCACTACATTGTTAGCTGTAAATTCGATTTTTATTATTTTTTTTCTAAATAATACCAAAATATGTGAAATCTTTAAAAATTTTATTTAATTTGCATTTAACAAATATTAATTTGTTTATTATATAGAATTTAGTACATTACATGTAAAAAATAAGTATAGGTGTCCTTTGCTTTATGCAATTAATTGGTTCTATGAAATGATCATGTAAGTTGAATTTATCATGGGTGAGGTACATTTAGGGGTTTCTTCAGAAGGATAAAGAAAATGAAAACTTTGCACTTGTGAGCAAAAGAAATTTTAATGAATGAATGGATTTAATTAATACAATGTAATAAACACCTAAACACTACATACTTCTGACAATCTTCATTTATATAGATGATGATGAATGGACTGGGTCTAGTGAATCTGGATCATCACTTTTCTTGCTCTCTTTCAAGTTCCTGGGATGATAGGCTGATGATGATCAACTTTTTAATGAAACAGTCGAGACTCAGTTGATGGGCAGCATTCTTCCTCTCTCTATAAAGCTCTTTATAGCAAGCCAAAGAATTCTGAATTTCTCTTGTAACTTTTGCTTCTAGTCTCATTAGGATAATTTTATACAATTATTCAGATGGCACTCTCAATGTGTTTAAAACATTCAGTCATTTGTTTTGTTGTAAGCTATTTGATGGGCTCAGCAACAAAGGGCACCCTTGATTTCTGAAAATTAAAAACATCATCATTTATATTATTTTCCATTTCTAAAAGCTCTTCATTAGAGAGCTCTGATAAATGGGATTCGAACAGTTCATTCACATTTGTCTCATGAGACAATTTTTAAATGAAAATTTTTTTAATTTAAAAAATTAATATACTTTTAAAATCACGTTATAGCAAAAACGTGTAAAGTGAGATTGCGTATAACGAGGGATACCTGTATTTATAATTATAATAAAATCTTTAAAAGTTTTTGAAAATTATGGAATTGTTCACTTTTTGCTGTTAGATTATGAAGTGATTGCCAATTACTGCTTTTTTAATAATTAATTACAAATTTAATTAATTATTAAAATGTCAAATTCAAGGAAAACCTCTTGCAATCTAGCATAATTGATGTCAGATGCCCAGTGGTTGGTTAATTTGGCTTTAAATAAAAGAAAATGTAAAATTTTATCTTAAAATAATGACATTAAAAAATTTTGCATTTACTTTTTGGCCTTGAATTGAAGCCTTTTTAGGCTTTGATTATGATTGTGTTAATAAGATATAATTATTTTAACAGCAATCATTTGTATATAAAACAATTAATGATGCTATACTATTTCTGTTGTTTAAATATATTAAGGAATACTATGTTTACTGAAATATATGTAATGTTATAATTATTGTATAATAATAATATTATGAAATAGAAAACATTTTTATTTTATAAAAATTTTTAAAGGTATTACTGGTCCAAGGTTATTGGGCAAGATCTAGCTGGGGTTTTCCAAAAGGAAAAGTAAATAAAGAAGAAAGACCTCATGATTGTGCTGTGAGAGAGGTATTTGATTTAAAATTTAAATAATAATTATAATTATTGGTACATTTTAATTTCCAATGAAATAAGTTTTATCTTTATTGTTCTTTCAAAGTTATTTTATAAATCTATATTATTTATAAATACAGTTTGTGTGTGTGTTTGTGTTTGTGTGTGTGTGTTCTTACTGAAATATATGTAATGTTATAATTATTGTATAATAATAATATTATGAAATAGAAAACATTTTTATTTTATAAAAATTTTTAAAGGTATTACTGGTCCAAGGTTATTGGGCAAGATCTAGCTGGGGTTTTCCAAAAGGAAAAGTAAATAAAGAAGAAAGACCTCATGATTGTGCTGTGAGAGAGGTATTTGATTTAAAATTTAAATAATAATTATAATTATTGGTACATTTTAATTTCCAATGAAATAAGTTTTATCTTTATTGTTCTTTCAAAGTTATTTTATAAATCTATATTATTTATAAATACAGTTTGTGTGTTTGTGTGTGTGTTTGTTTGTGTGTGTTTGTGTGTGTGTGTGTTTGTGTTTGTGTGTGTTTGTGTTTGTGTGTGTTTGTGTTTGTGTGTGTTTGTGTGTTTGTGTTTGTGTTTGTGTGTATGTGTGTGTGTGTTTGTGTTTGTGTGTGTAACTTTTTATTTAAAATCTAAAAAAGATATTTAGGAATATGATATAGAATTTTGTTCAGTACAGTATGGGCATATCCTACATCATCCTTTTTTAGGGCCTAGGGGCCCAATTTTTATTTATTTTATGACAATAAATATCAATAGATGATGATGTATGTTAAGTAAGGGGCAACAGATAACTTATCTGCATTACTATTATTGGATTTTTATAGAATTATTAGCTAAAACAATTATTACTGATTATGATACAGGATACGGTTCAGTATCAATTTGTCTTCAATCAGTATCTTTATATTATACATTTTCATTGGATGTTTTATTTTAAAGGAAAATTTATGTTGAATTGCAGCTAGGTTAAGCCTGTTATATATCCATAATTATGATTGTGACATTACATATCTCAAATGAAATTTGCTTATATTTTATCACACAAAGAAATACATATCTAAAATGAAATTTGTTTATATTTTATCACACAAAGAAATTGATATCTCACAAATGAAATTTGTTTATATTTTATCACACAAAGAAATTATATAACTATTCATCATAATGTAAACTATTATATCTTTATCCAATATTATGTAATAATAATAAATAATATTTAAAATCACATAAAAAGCAGTGATATATACAAATTTTTTATTTGTTACAATTTTAAATGAAATTAAGCCACATTGTATTATTTCAAGTGCATTTTGAGTCTTTCCCTCTTTTAAATTTTTCATTACACAATGCGTGATTATTATAACATTGTTTTCTAAGCTGATCAGAAAAACAATTTGGATTGGCCATACCTGTTTTATAACAAACGTATTTCCATGTATTATATTAGTCTTTATTTCTCCAACAATTACACATAAATACTTTATATTTTATTTTATAACTAAAACATTGTTTAGTCATAAAGATGTAAGCATTAACCATTTTAAGACTGATGTCATAATTTATAGAACTCTTCCCCCTACATCATTTAACATCTCAAATCTATACTCTACCTCTAAAGCATGACATAATTTATGGATTCTCCCTAGCTAATAAATAAATAAATATTAAAATAATAAAGAAATAATTCATAGCATATAGAAAATTTCCATTTTATTGCCAAATCTGTTCTTATGCCACATCATTGTTATGACATAATTATGTACTTCAACTAAGCATTATAATAATATAAATTATATGTAAAAATTAAAATATTGTCCACACATTTGCATTAAAAATTGGTGTCCAGTATTTTCTGAATATACCACATCTGCTTTTAACATAGGTTAAAATAATTAAATTCTTGACAATAGATTAAACAGAGTCAAGCATGTGTTAAACAAATGCTGGTTTTCTTCACATCTGCATATCCTTTTGTACTATGCCAGTAATTTCAAACTCAAATTGCGAGCGGGCCGAATATATTTAAACAAAATTACAGTGAAAGGAAAATATTTTAGTGATACAATAGTTACTGATTACACAGTGTAGGTTGAGTACGTACTATCTATAAAAATCTAAAGTTTTATTAACTTTAATTGTAATAATTTTCCGACTGTAATATGTATTTAAACAAATAAATAAAATATCTTTGTGGGCTATACAGAATTGTTTTGCAGGTCAGATGTAGCCTGTGGGCCACCAGTTTGAGACTACTGTACTATGCAACAAAGGGCCAAGCACATGCTTCACTTTTTGTTGCAAAGTGGATGTTTAACACATGCTTGATTGTTTGTTGTATAATAGTTGATATTTCTATATATTTAATACAAATGTTTTCATATAGGAACAAATTTTGAAAATTTAATCATTTAATTTTTAAAAGGAAACATAAACAAAACAAACAATACCAAGAAAAATGATATTGAATTTGGAGCATTGTTTATTGTATGATTATATATAGCAGGCATGTCAAACTCATTTTAATTAAGGGCATTTAATGAGCCTGTAAGATTGTCGCAGGGCACATCATATTTAAAACTTTTTTAAATGTGATGTGGTCCGCAACAATCTTAGAAATTTTAGAGTAAGAATTCAGAAATATAGAGAGGATAATTAAAAATATTTGTGTAATCAAATGAAAATATTACAAAAATATATAATTATTACAAAATTGCTTTTAATTATACGTGTTTTTAATTTAATTCCTGGCTATCAAGAATACTTCAAAACCTTATATAATCATCATTTATAAATCGCTGAAATTACTGTATTGATATGTCATGAGGCTTATTATCTTTTCTTGTTAAAGCTATAAAGAAGAAAACTCTAAGATAAGATTATAACATATTTAATTCAATAACTTTTAGCGCTCTTTTGAAATATCTATATTCATTCTTCAGTAGTCTGTAAATAAGTGAACATTTTCATATTATGTGTGTCTCATAAAATAAAACAGAACGTCCATGCAGAAGAAACGATTCATTTAAATATTAGAGATTACAGTTTATTCATTCCATACAAATAATGTTGAAATTTTTACACAAATCAAAGTTTGTTATAAAATTTCAATTAATAAAAAATTACTTAGGATTATTTAGTAATTAAAAATAATAAAACCTACTCTATAATATTGATAAATTGCATAATAAACTAGCTCGTATAGCTGAGTTCTATCACCCCGTAAAGTTTTGCCAAGTTTTTCGGATTCACCCTGTATAACCCTATTATATGTATAGTATAATGTATAACATCTGTATCTCAAAAACGTGTTCAAGCCTATAATGCCTGCTTAATATTTTGTGCAGCCTATTGGCTGCACAAAATATTAAGCAGGCAAAAGTCTTTCACAATAATAAAAACTATTTATTCAATCCTAACATGTTCAATGTTTTGGAATAATTAAGGCTGAGCAATTAAAATATATATCGTTAACTCGAATATGGACATGAATTAAACGATTCCATTGCCAATTTTAAATCTGCATGTCTTATCATCAGAGAAAATATTGATCATTAACAATTTTTAAATGGTTAAAGATACAGAGTTCATCAATATTATGTGAAAATCGGTATTAATGACTTGAATATCATCAGAGAAAATATTGATCATTAACAATTTTTAAATGGTTAAAGATACAGAGTTGATCAATATTATGTGAAAATCGGTATTAATGACTTGATATATATGTTGGCTATCATAAATGCCAATATATTGCTTTTGAAAATATTGGGAAATACTTGAAAAAAAACAAATATTTAAAAATACTTCAAAACCTTATATAATCATCATTTATAAATCGCTAAAATTACTGTATTGATATGTCATGAGGCTTATTATCTTTTCTTGTTAAAGCTATAAAGAAGAAAACTCTAAGATAAGATTATAACATATTTAATTCAATAACTTTTAGCGCTCTTTTGAAATATCTATATTCATTCTTCAGTAGTCTGTAAATAAGTGAACATTTTCATATTATGTGTGTCTCATAAAATAAAACAGAACGTCCATGCAGAAGAAACGATTCATTTAAATATTAGAGATTACAGTTTATGCATTCCATACAAATAATGTTGAAATTTTTACACAAATCAAAGTTTGTTATAAAATTTCAATTAATAAAAAATTACTTAGGATTATTTAGTAATTAAAAATAATAAAACCTATTCTATAATATTGATAAATTGCATAATAAACTAGTTAATTAAAGTAAAACTATATGTAGGTCACCGTTTATTGGATTAATTATAGCCTAAATTACAATTAAATATTTTGGATATTAGAAAATATTCTTCATTTGATCGAATATTTGGTTTCATTTCTTTATACAACTTTAACAGCAAAAACTTTTCCATTATTTTTTTAAGACATGATAGAGGAACCAGTTTACTTTCTAAAAATTATCAAATCTTTCGCATGACTTCATTCTATTGAAGAATTTATCTTAGTATACATGACATAACGATGTTTGCTACTATATTAGATACAGAACTTGTCACTAAAATTGGTATTGAAAGACTTTATTTTCGTTTTGATGATGATAGAAATTTGGTTAGGTTAGGTTAGTTAGAATCTAACCTAACCTAACCTAACCTAACCACTTCTCAACGTGGGCGATATCGCCCCAGGGGGGTTTTCGTTTAGCGCTGTTCTCATTGTCTCCAGTTTCACCAATGTTAAATTGCTTGAGTGTCCGGTATTGGATCTATAGTATTTGGTATAACTATGTATGTACTTTGAAATGTCTTTTTATACATTCATAAAAAGACATTTCAAACTATGTAGTTATGCAATACAATACAACCGGGTCTGTTACAAAATTGAAAAAATCAAAATGATTGCCAAAACAATAACTTCCTTGCATATTATGTAAATAACTTCCATTCCCAGTTTTTGCCTAAGGTAGTAGTTCATTTGTAAAAAGTCATATATTTATCTCTGTTAAAGAATTTTTATTTTTTGTTATTAACTTTTATAATTTGCTTAATTTTAAAAGGTATATATTTTCATTTCTTTAGATAGATAAATCATTATTTAACCATAAACTATTGCCTTTACTTATACTCAAATTGTATTGCCAAGAATGGAATCCCGATTTTAACACTGGTAAATTTATTCTTTGTTTATTGGCATAGACAATTTCCAAGTCCAGATTAATTTATAAAGGTGGAAACTACTCATATTTTCAATATACTTGATTTACTAATGGATCCCAAAAATATAATGCATGTGAATTCATTTAAATTTGTGAAATTGTGCTGCAGATATTATATCAAATAAGCTTGACTCTCTAGTTAGTCCCAATAATATATGTATGAATGTCAAATCGTTATTATCTGATATGATGGATGACTAATCTAATGCATATATTCTTACTCTATGAAGCCAAATATAGGTAATCCCCAATTTATGAATTAATTACATAACCTGAAAGTCCAAAAAAAAAATTTTTTACAAAATTTTTGACTCAAAAACTTCCGGTGCTATATGACTATAATAATTGCACTTACACAATGATATGGTGCCAAATTTTTTCCTGACTGAAAAGAGGACAACAGAATATGGAACTAAATCTTAAGTATTATATTACTCGTATGGTAAATATACAAAACAGATACATCAAATACCATGGACTTTTAAATGTTGTAAATTAATATTTTTGCACTTAAAGTGTAAATATCTATTTATATTTGTAAATTATATCTCAAAAAAAATAAATTATGAAAAATATTTGCATAAAGTTGAATTTATAATACAAATAAACCTAAATCCGTTCGTTGGCCTCAGTGGTCTAGCGGTATGACGTTGGGACGGAACCCCAAAGGTCCCCGGGCTGAGGTGGATTTTTTCATCTTAAGGTAAATTTGTTTAAATTCTAGTTTAGTTATTAATTAATAGATAGAGCCAATCATTGGTTTAATAACTTGTATAATTTGTTTAAAATTATTTAGAATCATTTCCCTACACGACGCTCTTCCGATCTTAAATTATTTAGAATCATTAAAATTCCATTGTGTTTCAAGGGTTAAATTTGGCATGTTAATTAGGTTTATTTGGATTAAATTCCCTTGAGGTTTGGATTGTATAATGTTTAGAATTTATAATAATCTGTTATTCATGTACCTTTCATTGCATTTCTGAGTTGTATAATTAAATAAATATTCATAAAACATACCATGGCAACAAGACTATCTAAGAATGGTATTAATTTCAACAGTTCCATATCTCCTTTGTCCATAAACCAACTCTCGATTGGAATACCATTTTCTAACTGTTAAAAGAAAAAGTTTTAGTACAGAGGTATTTTTAAATAATTATACTCAAAAATTTTTATAACATATATATACCTGATAACCAAATGCTTGAGGAGAATTATCGATGATTATAGTTTTGGCTAAATCTCGTCCCAAGATGGTTAAATCCTTGATATAATTACCACTGACGCACACGCAATGCTCTCGAAATAAGCGGTATCTAAAAAATGCAATAAATATATTTAAAAATAAGTAATGAAATAAGCATAAATATTAATAACTCACTTGATTAATTTTCTTTCTGGATCAAGTAAATTTAATAATTTATCGGCATAGACTTTCTTAGAAGCAGTGAAGAGTATCACCTCAAAAACTTTTGATACACGCTCTAGGAACTCCCTAAAATATGGCCTCGTCCGAACATACACCTACGTTCAAACCAGTGTGTTAATGCAGTATCCTTCCAAGTTCTAGAAGAAGAAGAAAATACTTACCTTGTATTCTATGTCCTGGAACATGACAGGAAATGTGAATGTTGCATCTTCTAACTCAGTAAGACTACAATGTACAAGTGTCTCGTCCTAAAACAAGATGGCATAACAGGATTACAATGCTGAAGATTCAAAATATTCAGCAACTCATTGTCAGATCCTGAAAGTTAAAATATACAAGTATACAATACATTTTAACCTAGAGTGAAGAGTGACTTGATTAATGAAGATTCAGTTCCACTGGGAAAGTTCTTATTTTTGAAGTTACCTTAATTATCATGAAGTTGGTTCAGGACTAAATATAATTTGAATATATGCCCCCATGCATATTATTCAAAAGTTCTTTAAAATGAAATGAAATTACTGATAATGAGATTATAGTACAAAATTTATTGTGAAAACACTTTTGTAAAAAATTTAATACCTGTATTGCAATATAAACAACTAATATACTATATTTAAATGTAATTTGAAATTAAGAACTTTGAAGCCATCCTGGTACACACACAAAAATATACACCAAAAAACAAAGCTCTAAATAGGATAAATACTTTATTAACAGAAACATTTTCAACCTTATCAGTAGCTCAACATCAGCTGCAATGAACATACAGAACGGAGAGAAGAAACCCCCTACAAAAATAAACAACTACAAAATGACGTAATAAGAGACATCGTACAAACACTTATACATTACTGCTTTGATAGCAGTGGAATTTGTAGTAGTAATATATGTGTTTGTAAGACGTCTCTTATTACGTCATTTTGTAGTAGTATATTTTTGTAGGGGGTTTCTTCTCTCCATTCTGTATGTTCATTGTTGTTTATTTTTGTAGGGGGTTTCTTCTCTCCATTCTGTATATTCATTGCAGCTGAAGTTGACCTACTGATAAGGTCGAAAAACGTTTCTGTTAATAAAGTATTTATCCTGTTTAGAGCTTTGTTTTTTGGTGTGCATTTTTGTAATTGAAATTTTTTGTTCTCAATTGTTGACATTTTTTGTAAAGAATTTGTTCTTATGTCACTTTGGGATAAACAGAGGTATAAGTTAAATATCAAAACTATTAAAATACCATTAAATATGTATTATTTGTTCTGAAATATCAAATCTACTTTAATCAGAAAATTAATATGTTTATAATAATAATTTTTTTTATTACATGAGTAACAGATTTGAAATAATTTAAAATAATAGTCTTTTACCATACAACATTAATATAACACTCCCATATAAAGCTTTTAATATGCAACATTTCAAAATCTCTACTAATTGGTAAGCAATATTGGAAGCAGGATTGCAGAGTCGGAATTTTAATCTGGCCAGAGTCGGAGTCGGACCTTAAAATTTTAGGGAGTCAGAGTCGGATTTTTTTTTTAAAAGTAGAGCCCGAGTTGGATCGTTTGCCATCCGATTCTGCAACCCTGATTGAAAGTTGTTATTTTAAATTATTCTACAAAAGAAACATATCCTAAAAAATTTTTTCCTTTGATTTTTATAAAAATTTGCTTAAATTTTCAACATAATATGTGAAATTTATCATTAACTTGAATTTTTTAATGATTCTTTGCCCAATGCTATTCAATTTTCCATGGCTGAATTATATACTATATAATGTATTATAAAGGGAATACAGTATAAATATTTTTTAGCTTTAATAGTACCAGTGAGATGTTCTGAACTAGTGATATTATGAATTACACTGGTGCACAGCAAACAAGGTAAGTAATATTTCCCTATCTATAAGAGCATAATCTGCCTTTCACAAAATGTGAAGAAATAAAATCCAATAACTGTAGGAAAAAGATAATGTACAATTGCAATGTTTTTGATATATTCAACATTTTCTTGGCACAAAAATTTATTAAATTTATAAAAACCAGAACATTTAGAAAGAATATTCAAATACAGAATATAATTTATAAATTAAAAATTTTTCCTGTATTTAAAAATCAAGATTTGCTTAATAACTTTTGATTAATGCAATTTTGCATAAAACTATATTAATATATAAATCTTTGACTGTGTGGTTATTATTAGAAGTAATAGAAAGTACATTTAACTACATAAAATTTATTACTTATATTCTAATAAATAGAATTTGTCATAAATGGCAATATTTCTTTTAAAAGAGAATTTTAAGCAAGTAAGCCTTCAGATACAATATATGATTTTGTTTTCCATCTCTTATCTTCTAAGCCCTAATTAGTATTTAGCAACTACTAAATAAATATATTAAATACTAATTAAGTCTTAGAAGATAAGAGATGATAAATTTTCAATGGTTCGTGATGTTTTTGCTACTAATAAATTTCCAGAAAATTATTATAATTTTTCATAGTTAATATTAAAATTTCTACAAAAAATGATTTTTTTTATTTCAAAATTTTGAAAAAAGTTACACAGTAATTTTTAATAAATAAATAAATAGCAATACAGTAAATGATCATTGTGTGCTATTTATATGAATAAATACTTGATTCTTATAAGAAATTAGAAACAAATAATTCATGTTAGAAAAATCAATTGCACTTTATATCAGATTTAAAATTAACGATTTAGAAAAATTATTAAGTCTAAAATGTTATATTAATTCTGTATAAAACATAAAAAAAGTGAATCTACTAGATATTTTTATAAAAACTTATTGTATCATTAGGTGTTTTTAATAATAAATTGAATGTGGAAAAAGTATTTAAATCTCAAATATATAGAATTTATGAAAATAATAAAATATTTTTCAGGGAAATTTTATATATTTAAATTTAACAACAGATGTAGAAATCAAACTACAAAAACTGAATTCTATTGTAATTTATAAATTAATCTCAAGATGAACATCATAAAAATAATAGTTTTGTACAAAATTGCATTTGATCAAAAGTTATTAGGCAAATCTGGATTTTTAAAAATATTTTATGATCTACAAGTATTTAATATGTTATAATGATACTCATCTAGAATATTACATGATAGGTATATTTTAACAATACTTTTCCGATTAAAATATTATTATGATATAAAATATTATGAGTATATTTAGTATTAATAAAAAACATATAAACCATTATATATACCCATCAAATTCTTATATAAGATCATTTTCTTTTATATTTTTATAGTAGATCAGGGATGGTGAATGCATCGACCTGCAAGCCATGAGAGGTAGCCTGTGGTGATCTATGTCATATTTTCTATATGATCCTAAACAGCCAAACTTCCCCTAGTGGTAGGGGAAGTTTGGCTGGTTAGGATCATTTGGATTGCGTGTATCCCCTTAGAATTGCTGATTTATGATTGATTATCTGACTTGAGCGAAATCTGTCTGCCCGAATTTGCCATAGAGAGCCTGTGGCTATGATTAGCCCGTTCGGGAGTGCTGTTATTGGTGTATGTCTGATAATTCCTAAATTATATACATCCCGAAATTGAAAATCTGCTGGTGCCTTGGTAGTCTACCCTGGTAAGGTGTCGGGATGGTAACCCGAAGTCCCTGATTTGATTCCAGGCCAAGGCAAATTTTTAATTTCGGGAAATTAATAAAAATTGAAGTTCAATTATTAAATAATAGATGGCGCTTCCTTAGCCAAAATTTTAAATTAATAATTATTAATCCAACAGATGGTGGCACCGTAGCGTAAATTTAAAAATATAATTATAATTTGGCAGTTAATTCAAAAAATAAACCGCTAGGGGAAGTTTGGCTGTTTATGAACATTTGGATTGCATATATCCCCTTAGAATTGCTGATTTATGATATTTTCTATATCAAAAATTGTTATTGTTTGAATTATTGATTGAAATTACTGTTGGTCTACTTTATAGATTATAGTAGTTTATAAAGTAGACCGCCAGTGATTTCTGAAATGAAAAGTAGCCCTCAAACCTAAAAAGATTGGCTGTAGTAGATATAAATATCAAACAATCATCCAAACAGATAACATTGTGAAAATGATCAATATAGATTCAAACTTGCTGGAAATATATATTTTTTTAGAAATCTCAATATCAAAATTTTTCATGATTATTATTTACTCCTCTATATATTAATCATTTATTAGAATGTGAAAAAATTATTAGGCAGTAAAAATATGAATCTTAAAGATTTTAGTCAAAATGAATTCATCACAAATTCCCTATAATAAAGCTAAGGATTTCTCTAAATTGAAATTTGCATAAATTATAGCCTGCTATTTAATGTAGAACACAAAATAATCATGCACAGCTATCTTAAATGTGATTACAGAATATTTTAATGCAACTCCAAGAGTCAAAATTTACAAAAAACTACATATAAATACATTAAATTTCTATTTATCGTATTTACAAAAATATACTGATTAGAATAAATTAACAGGAAAAAAAAAAAAGTCAGAAAAATGATGTTAGAGTAATGTGATCATATTTCTAATGAAATCAATAAATCTTATCTATTTTAATTAAAAAATAATAATTTTTTTCAAATAAAAATTGAATGTTTGAATAAATTACTTATTTCCAGATACAGTAACAATTTTAAAATAATAAAATTTTATCATATTGAGGGAAAGATCAATCAATGCTGACACCAGCAACTTCTGGTAACCATATAATTTCTCTTGAGAACCTCTGATCACATGCATGTAAAACATTATTAATCAAAATGATCAATTAAAAAATTCTTCAAAACTTTTATGCAATAATTTATTTTTTCATATAAATTTCTGAAAGAAAAGAAATTTATACAAAATATGCAATACATATATATAGTTCTCATTTAATATAGTTTGCTTTGTATTGCATTTTATTATGATGTCACAATCAAAATCTAAATTCATTAATTAAAAAATTAAAGTTCTTAAGGCAGCAGAAAGGAAGAGTCCTATTTTTATGATGTTTCCATTCATAAGAAAGAAAATGAGATGGAAATCTATAATAATTACAGAAAACCAGGTAATCACATTTTATATGAATGCTAATTCAAATATACAATATTGCCTATAAACATTGTATTAAACTATATGGCATGCAAAACAAGGCAAATTAGAAACATTTCAGCTTTCAAAGGATCTAGAAACAAATTAAGATCCCACTCCTTGGATAATTTATGAGGTAAACAACTGCAGCTCATGATCCTCATTCTCTACAATCCAGCTAACCTCATGGATGTAGATTAGGGGTATTAAATTCAGATCTTGTCGAGGGCATTTAACAGATAATATATATTGAGAGGGCAGCCACCAAACATTCAAATCATTTGCATTTTCAACTACAGTCGGGCCCCGTTAACACGGGGTTTTACCATGGCTATCTTGATAAGCAATTGCTTGTGATATCACTCCTAGACATCTTCATCATTACATTTCATGATCAGTGAGATTAGCTGCATGTTCAACCATTTTGTATTGGTCAAATCACACAGAAAATTCATATCAATGTTGGAACTTCAATTTATATTAATACTGAAAACTCGCGATTTAGTAACCATGGCCCCAACTGCTGCATGTTAACGGGGTCAGACTGTATTTACAATTTAAAAAAATGGCAGTTTTATAAGAGAAAAAATTTAACAACATTTTAAGTAAAGAACTATATTATGTTGTTTATGAATTATATACAGTAGTTAAAATATATGATAGTTAAAAATATTTATGGCAGTGGAGCAGGCTGTATAGAAGAGTGTTGAGGACTACATGCAGCCCACAGACCACAAGTTTGACATATCTGGTGTAGGGACTGAGAGGAGACACTGCTACTTAGTAATTAGCAAATGATTGAGAAGTGGCATTAAAAACCACTCATTGTAAATTTAAATAATAAAATTTATAAATTGAAAATTTGAAAAAGTTTTAAGAATTTTAAATGTAACTTAGTTCTATAAATGTTATTTAACTATATTTTAATTCTTTCTAGTTAAATTATATTAATAACATTTGCTTGAAAATTAAAATATTACAGATTAAAGTTGTATTGATTTGTAAGGATCTGTATTATTTATAAAATATGGTCAATAAAATGAAAATTGTTAAATAAAATTAGCAATATTAATGCTTATGTTCATACACAAAAATAGAAAAAATCAAGCCAGTCAAAAATTATTTATTTTAATCATAGGAAAATATTTTTGATCATTTTTAACAGCCCTCTTCAGTTCTCTTACAATTAGATTCTATTACATGCAACAACATTAGAATATATTAAATTCTAAATTGTATTAAAATTATCTATTATCCTGTTCTAAACAAACATCTAAAATTTTAACTTACCAAATCTAAAACTAGAGAAAATTCTGGACTGCTGCGGGTTTTTAATGGAAGAGCAGGACATCGAGTTCTCATTTCAGGGGTGAGTGGTGGCAAATGTTTAATAAAATAATACCTAAGACCAAATATTCAAATTAATAAATTAAATATTGGATAATAAATTGACTATGCAAATAATAAATATGGAACTTTTAAAATCTATACATGAACTTAAGAATGTAATTTCAGACATTTGAAAGTGAATTTTAGAATTTTGATACATAAAAATTAATAAAAATCATAATAGAATAAGGATGAGCAAAATGCCATCTCCCAATCTACTTTCAGAAAAACAAATTAATGCATTAAAGTTGACAAATAGTTATTAATGATATCTATATTATATTATTATATTCCCATAAAAGTATTTTCAAATTGTTTTCATATTATTGTTAATTCAACAAATGCTTTTATCATCAAAATATAATTAAAACAAAACTTACAGTTCTCATAAAAATTTCAATTGTGTTATTTAGTTTTCTTGTTTTGGTTTAGATTTCAAAACAACAAAATGGCAAAAAAATAAATAATTTGCTATTTAGCAGAAATGAAGTGCTTTTTATAAATATGGATATTGTCTATAAAGTGGCCTGAAAAAATTTCTCTCTTTTGAATGGGCCATTATTTCAAAAAGATTGCTCATCCCTACAATATACAATCTTTCATTTTTATGAAATTTTGCTTTAAAAAAACTGCATTCATTTGTATTGATTTTTATTTGAAAAAATAATTTCTTACTTTTACAAAGAAACCATATCATTAATCTATCATAATTTCTTTAAAACAATGATTGCATCTTATATAAAATTTATAAATAATTTCTTAATAAATTTTTCTACATATCAAATCAAAATTGTTTTCTTAAAAAAAAATGCTATTAAAGTGTCCTATTTCCAATATAATAATATAATTAATTGATTGTTTTTATGACTTTTTTTTTATTTATTCTCTTTATTGATTGTGTCAGATCAAATTTCCAGAATATTTCAACGATTTAATATTAAATTTGGTATATTAAATGATGAATATATATATATTAATCTGTTAATTATTTTTCTATCTAGGTATATAATAATAAAAAAATTTGAAATTCAAAATATTTTAAAGATCACTGCTATAATACTGTGCAGTATTGACATTTTATTTGGTAATATTACACCAATAGTTATGTCATTACTGTATTGATAGTTATCTCTCTATCGTAAAACTTTTACATATAATAATAATTTATATGAATAAACTGTACAAATATATCATGATAATTATAATCTACTTTCAAGGCAGGAGATATATGTTCAGCATATAATGTTTTTAATTTTACCAAAATAATTATGTAATAATTTATAAAGGAAAACTCACTTTACATGTAAGGTATGCAAGTCTTACATAAGTTAGGAGCTGCTGTAAATCAAAAGAAAAATAATTTCTCCCCATGTACAAATTTTCTTCTTATTAATCTAATGATGTGCCAGAAATATAAGATTTAGATATACAAATTATTTTGTTTTTTGCTTTTTATAAAATAATTATTATAATAAATATAGAGGCAGGAGTTACATTGGAGCTTCACCAGATGGTATGACAGAAGACAAAACAACATTGAAGTGAAATGCCTACAATTAAGGATAATGAACCTACAGATGACAAATGCTTGCTAGATTTTGGTAAAGTGAAAGCATTGAATAAGAAACATGTATATTTTACACAAATGCAATTACAAATGCATGTAACCAAGATTTACAAAACTGATTTTGTGATATGGACAACAAAAGGAATTTATGTGGAACCAATTTTGTATGATTATAGATTTTGTCAAGCCATGTTCTGATACTGATAAATATTATGAATATGTATTTGCACCTTTAGCCATGAAGGGTTTTCTAAAAATTTAAATAAAGCAATAAATGAAGCTTTTATTGAACTATAAAATAGCTATTTTTTCATAATACACATTAACACTATAGTTTTATACAATTGGTGTTCTTGTATTAACAGAAAACAATTAAAAAAATTTTGGAAGCCATTTCCCATAAATGTACAGGCATAAAATTGTATTAATTTTTTTTTGCCAAATCAATAATTCTTCTGTTAGCAATCATTCTAGTTTTTATTACATCATAATCACTCATTTTAATATTTTCCATTCTGCTGAAAAATAAAATAAATAGCAATTTTCTTTTTTTTTAATTTCATATTTTAAAATTTGTTTTAAGTTTTTCAAACATTTCTAATATTTTGAAAGGTTAGCTTGTGAATTTATCATTCAAAAAATTAAATTTTAGACATTTACCTTGAGATGTTATTGTGTAATCCTCAGGTATAAAATGTAGACTGCATACCTTCATGTGTTTACTGAATTTTTTTTCCAATCTTCAATTTCTGTATCCATTGCTTCTTCAGCAATTCGTTTTTTGGAAAAGAATGGAATTTTAATCCTTTGCTCTTATTTGTTGTGGCTGAGCACAACAGTTGTAAGACCGTCCGTTAAAATAACAGGAAGTTCTTAATACCAAAAGCCGACATTTACACCTTCTGGTGGCGCAAAATAGAATCTCAGTTTCCAGCTTCCCATTAATTATTTAAATTTAGGCTAAGGTGGTGCAATCAAAACAAAATTTTTAATTTCAGAAAAAATAATAATAAATTACAGTTTAATTTATTATTATTTAATTATTAATTTGGTAGTTTAATTCTAAAATAGTTCACTAGGGGTAGAATTTGGCTGAATTAGGAATATTTGCAGTCAAATAAATTAAAATAATAATTAAATAATATCTGATTGAATTTATGTAAGCTATCCAGAAATCAACTTCTGGCAAGCTTATAAACAAAATTTAATTGACATGACAACCTAATGTTTGCACAAGTGCCATTAATAAGTAACTAGTTGACTATTTCCATGCAACCTGTTAAGCTATTTCATCTAGTGCTGTTCCTTGAATTCCTGCCAAATATGAAATTTACACTGTTATTTGATTTTTGAAAGCTGAAAGATATAGCATTGCTTAAAATACATTGAAGGAAGTGTAAGGTACGAGGTATGACAATTAAATAACCGGACTAGTCTTAAAAATTAGCTTTATTGAAAACATTATACAAATAATTTTCAGTCCCCTTCAACATACTCCCCTTCCCTATCAATACATCGCTGCATACGAGTTTTCCACTGTTCAAAGCAGTGCTGCAGGTCATTAAGTGTCACCTTCTTCAGTAAGTCTGCCGTTTTTGCCTTCACCTCTGACATCATGGAAAGCTTCACAGATGATCCTGAACTGATTGAAAAAATCATCACATGTGACAAAAATAATAATTAATGTGTTTTACACAGGTAAAATTTAAAATAATATTTTTTATTATAAATAAAAAAATTTATTTTAATGAATAACTTATCATTACCAAAGCATTTTAAGAATTATATAAAAATTGAAGACAAATAATTGACAAAAATTTTTAAATATAAATCATTGTGGTTTTTATTTTTTAATTTTTTAATGTATATTAAGACTGCTTCTGTCTTATCAATCAAATCAATTGTTTTGTCAAATAAAAATCTGTCTATTTGTATATCTATTGATTGAATAATGTTGCAGCTATAAATATATACTTAAAAATATAAGTCTGTATTACATTTATCACACTATTAAACTTAAAATCAAAAACTGCTTCACTTTTATCTAATGGGAAATTCAAATCAAATTAATAAAGAATAGCCTAAATAAAATTATCAAACTACAGTACTGTATTATATTTGTCTTATCATTATTATTTTAATAGTTTTGGAATGTTTTAATATATATATATATACAGGTATTCCCTAACTTACATATATCCAATCTCCATAAATTCAAAATATAAAAAATTTTTCAAACATTTTCTTTTGTTAAGATAAAGAGAATAAAAATTTATTTGATTTACAAGATACAAGTTCAAATATATTGATTTACAACATTTAAAAGATTATATTACTTTATTTATGTTTATGTATTATTAATCTTAAGTATCATATTACATTGGTAAAATATCATACCATGCAGCATTGTCTCACTTTCAGTCAGAGAGCAATATGGCACCATAATATGATATAGATAAAATCACATTAGTCCACTAACTCCAATAGTTTTTGCTTTAGAATTTTTGTTAAAAAAATCATTTTTCCAACTTTCACAAAATCCAAGCTACATAAAAATCTTCAATGCCAATTATTTGTGTAATTCAGATAATACTTACCTCTATATATATATATATATATAATGTCTAGGACTTTCTAAGATCAAAGAACAACTTAGAAATTTTTATATTGGAAATTTATGGGAACTGAATTTTTTTTTAACAAATTTCAATTGATCAATAGTTTTCAAGAAACATATTACCTTCATAAAACAAATATATACATACATACACACATAAAATGATTCATTACTTATAGGATAAGTAAAATATTACTAGTTACTAATATAAAACATAGTAAGTACTATGTAATATACTTGCAAGGGGAGGACAGCTGACCCCCCACCGATTTTGATCCGCTTGCGTATTGTGAAAATACATCAAAAATGAGTGAATACGTGTCCGAGCTTTTCGTTGAATATGGCATTCTAATAGTATTTTTTAACACATGAAAAATCGAACTTTTGATAATTCAGCTTAAAAGCAATGGATAGATAACAGATCACTAGGTTCACAGATGGCGCACTCGATAAATACGTGGCTCGTAATCTGAAGGTAGTGGGTTCGAATCTGGGTTAATGTGCATTTTTTTTTATGCATTGAAAAATTATTTTTTATTTTTTATGTACTGTACATTTTAATTAATTTATTTTAATTATTATTAATTTTATATATATTGGTTATCACATAATTCGTATGCATTAATATATTTATTTACAAAACAAAATACTCTATTACTCTACGGGGATCGTCCGACGAGATAGGGAACGAAGACATAAAAGAATAATGGAAGAATAACGTAATTTTTTTTATTCACTCTCTCCCAGGTTTGATCTCCAGGTCAGATAGCTCTCTCTCTAGCGAATTATGTTAATATTGTGTTTTATTTCCTATTTTTTAAAATAAATATATGTTATTTGTTTTGAATAAGTATCGAAATCAATTCTCTTATCCTGGATCCTTGTGTCACTTACTCGTGATCCTATTCGAAAGTATGCTATAATTTATCGACATACGTGTTTTTACTTGGACATACGTTGTGGGGCCCTACATAAATATATTAATGCATACGAATTATGTGATAACCAGTATATATAAAATTAATAATAATTAAAATAAATTAAAACATATAGTACATAAAAATAACAAAATGAAAAACAAAAAAATAATTTTTCAATGCATAAAAAGAAAAAAAACAAAAATGCACATCAACCCAGATTTGAACCCACTACCTTCAGATTACGAGCCACATATTTACCGAGTGCAAGCGGATCAAAATCGGTGGGGGGTCAGCTGTGTTCTCCCCTTGTTAGTAATTTTATTTACTAAAAATTGCAAAATCAATATAATTTTAAATAATATCATTTTTTAACATTACTATTAACATTCCAACAAAATTTCCACTTTAAAATAATTTCAAATTAAAAAAAGAACTTTGCAGTATTAAACAGTATGAAGGTAAAGCATTAAGTTATATGATATGCTGTAATTAAAATTTAATGTTCTGTTAATATAAATTTTTAAATTAATATGTTTTTATGGAAAAAATATTTCATGTATAAATAGTTAAATAAATTTATATACAAGTTCACTCTACATAAATTTAAATCCAACATCTTGGGATCAACAAGCCCTACATTATAAAGAATACTGATCACTATTATAAAAATGCCAATGTAAAAATTTAATTATATAGATAGAAAACATATAGTAACCAACCTATTAACAATAAATGTGCTATATTTTATTACACTGTAAACCAGTGTTTTCCAAAGTTGCTTTGCATATCCATGAGGAACACAAAAGGCCTTTAGGAGTGGGGCATTTTCTTAATTTTAACTGAATGTATTTTCATCATAGTTTACAAGCTTTTCTTAAATTACAATGCCAGTATTCTATTATAATGTAAATGTTAAAAAATAAATATCTTTATAATTATTCATGTTTGAATAAATTATTAATAAAATTTCTCCCAAATTGTATTTGCCTGAGAAAAGATATGACAGTGTTACTAAAATTTTAAAAGGGGGTATGCAGGTACTGAAAATTTAGAGACATAGCATATACTGTTAGATTATAAAAGTGATTTGCTAAAAACTACAAATATAAAACATAATAATAATAATAGCTATTTTTTTAAATATGCTAGATTATAGAGTTTATCATATTTATCTTCATAATAAATAATAAAATACTAATTTCTTACGGATCAAAACTATCCCATTCCTCAGCAACTTCTGCCTCTTCGGGTGTTGGATATTCTGCATTATAAACTGTTAAATGGTGGTCACATGATTCAGAAATAGACAAAGGTTTTTTAATGATGTCTTCATTTTCTTTCAAACTTCATAAATATATCAATATATATTAAAAAATAATTAATGATAATATTTTATTGAGAATAATTACTTTATTTTACAATTTAAACTTTAATGACAATAAAAATTAAATTTATTTAAATAATTTTAATTTTTCAAAAATGCATTACTGTAGAATTTTTATAGTTATTTAGAGATTAATATAACATGCTATAAAATTAAAACAAACCTGTAATATCACATTGAGTTTGTAGAGAAGCATGTTCGTATACCCTGTTTATTTCTTTTGTTGCTTTCTCTAAGGATAATAATGTGATTTTTTCTGTGTCTGCCTTATTTTCTGAAAAAGCATTTATTTGATATGTGAAAAGTTCTTTTTCAAGTAAATGCATTACATATTAAGATATAACTCCAGCTAACCTTCTAAGAATTGATATACAGGAGAGAAGAGAGCATCTGCTTGTTCAGATAATTTACAGATTTCTATTTCTGTAGAAATTAATGCTGATGAAAAAATGTAATTTTGAGAATTTTATATTATTTAAATCATAACATTTAATTTATGATAATACTACCTGATCTAGATACTTTATCACTATTTCTTTTTTTACAAGATATATTTGAAATAAACGAATCTTCTGAATTGGCTTTGATGGATTTCCTAACTTTAGCATCTTTTCTCTTCTTTTTAAAATATTTTTTTCTTTCATACACCTAAAATATTTTATAAATTTGCTCAACTGACTCAAATTTCAATTTATATATAAAGTATATATAATATTTATTAATTTACCTTTTCAGTTTGACCATTTATAGTCAGTTTGCAGTTTTTTAGATGATCATTTGTGGAGTGAATGTTTATATTTGATTTATTTATCGTGTTGTTTCCGAGAAGACACCAGCAATTGCTTTTCTCTAGTTGACGAGCACTTCTAATCCTAAGACGTAACCAATACGATCCTCGCAGTCTCCTCTGAACTGGCATTACTATCAAGTTAAAATTTAATTATATATTTTTTTACTCTTATAAATAATATTATAAATATTTTGAACAAATTCTAATTTTATATTTGAATATACTTCAAATATAAAATATATTTAAAGTGCTTTTACTAAATCACTTATATCTTATGTGGATGTTTACCACATATTATATATCAAATACTAAAGGTTACATTTAGTATATTTAAAAAATTATGTAAATTAATCTCTCTCTCGGCTAAGAAAAAAATTTATCCACCAGATGACTGCAATCAACTCATATGATGAAAATTGTGGATACACAGAACCAAATATAGCAGGAAATAATATTTGACTCTAACAAAGTTTTGCCTTGAGAAAATATTTAAATAATAAAAGAAATTATGTATTCAAAGAAGATATAGAATAAATACGTTGAATTAAATCTCTCATGTTTATTATTATTATTATTATTTTGATTATATGTGATGAAATATTTTATACAATAAATGAATATCTCAAATTTCTAAAATATTTATTGTTTTCTTTTTCCAAACTGTTTTCAATACATAGTAACTTAAATAATTAAAATTTTGAATTACAATACAATTTTTTAACATCCCAAATGTTTAATATGTTAGATTAATCATTTTAGAGCACGGATCGAGCATCAAGCAGCTAAATATTGATTCACATCTTGCAGCTGACACGCAGTTGAGATTGATTTTAAATTAATGATAAAGCAGACCAGTAGTTCTAACAATTTCGTCTACTTTAACCTGCATAAGAACATTTTAAAATGCATTAATTAATTTTTTTTAAATAGCCACTGTTTATAAATATAAGCCTGTTGCTTCTTTCATAAAAATAAATTTAAATTCAACTCTAAAATAATCATTTCCAAAATTTATTAATTAATGGCATCTTAGGCTGTTAAAGTAAAAAAAAAGTTAATTTTTTTTCTAAGAGCTGAATTTAGTTTTATAAATTTAGCAGTGTTTAAATTTATGTAACTAAATTTAAAACTTGTAGATAAATGAGAAAAAAAATTAACCAGCTTTTTTATTTTCGTTTCTATATTATTATTTAAATGGTTTAAACATTAATCTTAGTTTTATATCTGAAGTCTGAATGAAATATTGTGTCAGAATAATAATAAAATCAATAAATAATTTACGAGAATCATCATGCTAGTATTCTCAAAAAAAAAAAAAAACTTTTTATGCCATCTACGGACATTCAAAAAGTTAAAAAAACTTGTAATTCTCAAGGACAAGTAACATGATTTTTCTGCAATCACTGTTATTTATATAAATCTGGCTGGAGCTGTCCCGTTTCGCTATTATCAGATGAGTTAATAAGCCAAATAACTTGACATAAATCACTCAGGACTTCTGAGGAAGGAAAGAACTGATAGAAATAATTAATACACATTTACTGTAAATATATAAATATGCACACACACACACACACACACACACACACACATATTATATATAAACAAATGAAAGTAACAGTATCTTAATTACAGAATTTTTTTATTTTATTTTAATTTTACAACGGATTCACCGGATTTATTCCGACTGCAGTAGAAGTAGAGCAACTGGAAAATAAATCGCGTAACCATGACAACGGAGTAAAGGATGCGGCCCCAATATCAATCATTTATTAGCCATAAATACAAGTCGTAGCACCGCCTATATTTCCTTATTCAATACAATCGAAATAAGAAAAATTGCAAGAAAGGGGGAGTAAAAAAAGTAAAGATAATCTGTAAATACATCGGTCAGGTGACTAAGCAGAAATGCAGTTCGCCTACTTACATACATAAAACTGTGCTACATCCCTAATAATATAAAAATAATCTTTCGTTATGTAGTTATAAAGATTTCGCAGTTGAACTAATTAGTAAAAAAAAAGGTTTTCTAAATTAACTGTTAGTAGATCGATAATTGTTTTGTCTGTGGTATTATAGATCCCAGTGGGTAACAAATAAGCGTATTTTAAACACAATATATACCATAGTTAACTGGGAGAGAGAGTTGAAGGTCAGCAGTAATCACCCCTCATTTACAGCACCTCGGTTTTAACCATTCTATTGTGGAGGGTAGGTCGAAGTTAGTAGTAGTGTGACCTGTTATTACACTACCTCTGGTTCTTCCACAAGCAAAGGTGAGGAGGGCTACTCGCTCAGACGTCTGGCACCAAGCCAGAATCACTTCGATCAAATCTGCACCAAGAGGAATTTATACCCCCAGATCAATATTTATATATTAAAACTAAAATTGGAAAAAAAATTATAGTGTAGGTCGATCCGTAATCCGACATGCTAATTATAAAAATATCTACACAAATCTTTTTTTTTAATATACTGGTGTCAGCAAACTAATGGCGGCTTATCAAAAATAAATTCCATCGAAATGAAAACAAAAATTAGAGAAGAGAGAAAAAAAAAAAAACATTCAAGTTTAATAATAACATTCATTCCAACGTCTTGACCTTTACGAGTTTCAATGTTAAAAATAGACTATTTTTTGATAATACTATCAGCATTATTTTTAAATATTTAATAATTCTAGTATTGGGAGTTTTTTTAGAGATTCTGAATGAATAAAACATCTGCTGGAAGAGATTTGAATGTTATTGGGATATCATTTCCTGCACTAGACAGCATAGAGGATATTAGGAAATGCGCCTTTAAAAAAAAGAAAAATCTGTTGTTAGAACTAAAAGTAAACAAGATCTCTCCACACGATGACATTAAAAATTTATGTTATGATAATTAGAGGAATAAAAAAATGACTAGAACCTAGATTACAAGATAAGTTTAATTCACTAAAAGGCTTACATGTAGCGTATTACAACAATCTATTTCCTTGTATGCAAAAATCGATACGAGCCTTTAAAGCACAAGATATTGATTTTCCTTAGAGGAATAGACTATATATTGTACAGTAAATATAAAATTTCGTTCTTAAAATTTTTAAAATTCCTTGAATGGTTATGGTATTTTCCTATAGAAACAACTGTTTCAAAAATATATATATTAGTCAGTGTTCTGTTATACACAGCAGTGTTTAGTAGAAATCTGACTTTTTTTTGTGATAAAACGAAACGTACATTCAATTATTACCGATTATTTCACAGTATAATCAATCATTTTATCCGGAAAAAAAGACTTAATGATATCCTATTAGTCCTATTCCATAGACTTTTTCATCACTGTACTTGTGTAAATATCGACTACATCACGACTAACGATACATCACGTACTGACCATAACTGTGACGTCATGAGAAAGGAAAAAGGAAAGGAAAAGAACTCGTCAACTTCTACATACTAAAATCGGTCATCCGAACAAAACAATAAGAGAAAATCAAAATACTGTACATTAATAAATCGATTAATAATTATTAAAACACTTTTTCAGGGCAGATTTACGCGATTTATTTTGCTTCCTATAAGTATAAAAAAAAATTAAATAAATCGAAAATGTATTCGAATTAAAAGTGAATAAATTAAATTAGATGCGTGACTGAGTAGCAGATCAATCCTATTACAAGAATTAATGGAATTAATTCAATTTATATATCAAAATGGTAGATTTTTTAAAATTTATTACATTATATCAATTGTTCAAATCTGAAAATATTCAAATTTATAACTTAAAATTAATTTTATCTCTAAAAGTCGATAAATAAAAGATTTGATTAGTAAAATCTGAATTTTTTTCATGAATAAAACACTTTTTTGTAAATTATTAATCATACAGAAGAAAAAGCACGTGATCGAAACAGACGGAAATTTTAAAAACCTTGTGAAATGTACATTTTAACTGAAATTGATCAACTTCATCATGCGGTGTATTCCTGACGTCACAACGTCAGCAAATAAAATCTATAAATTTAACGAGAGATTATTGTTTGTTTATAACTTTCCGATTTTAAATTAATATTTAACATTGTCATTTTACGGTATTAATTTAACGCAAATTAATTAAAACTATGAATTATCTTCCAAAATATAATTATTCCTTTTAATTTATGCCTAACAAAACATAAATTTAAAAGTATGCAGGAAATTAAATTTCCATAACAATACTAACAGCGTGAATACGTACATAAGTTTTTATTTTTTTATAACGAAAAAAAATGAAGTTAATCTAACTCCTCCCCCTAGCGGATCAATCGCGAACTGATCAATATTGTTATAAAAAAAGATTAAAACCTTCATTTTTATGTATTTAAATTTGATTAAAGTGTAGATCTATTCACACAAATTTTTTATTAATTAAGAGGAGGGAACGTGTCTGGGGCCGTAAAAAATAGCGATGATCAGAGGCTAACGCAGACGATCTGTCACTCTGTCATCGACAACCGAGAGCGATTTAATGCTAACTTAATCAATCTAACAACAATAACATTACAAAATGAGTTTCAACTGTCCGTAAACTTACTTCTGTTTGCTTGGAAAATGAAGGATAAGGTAAATGTCAACAAATATGTCTTCCCGCCTTCGTAACAGGACGAAAGCGGCGTTAGCAACGCGCGATCTTTGCGATGTCCCGGATAATGACGTCGCTGGCTTCCTTACTGAGACTGCGCATAAGACGTAACGTACGTCGATTTGAAATCGTTTGGCGCCCAGACGGATTTTGGAACCTGTTATAAGCTAGGCATAATAATGTAGCGGATTTATTATTTCCTTAACGACACTTTACGGAAAAACATGATACAGAATATAATATTTAACAAACAATTTTATAAAATTCACTGCGGTTGTAATTAGCACAGATTTATCATGATGATGATAACTGATTTTGCCTCCTATCGGATAAATGGAGAAATGATCAACATCCGTGTTCGTCATTATTGCAGATGAAGTTTTTTCTACATATTAGGTCTACAATATATACATATATAAATAAAATGCAATATATTATTATAATTATATAATATTTCGATTGAAAACGCAAAACTAAAATATAGCGCAAAAATGTGTTTAAAAAATGGCCAGCTTTTTTAGAATTCAAGGTCAGAATGAGGAACGAGAGTATCAAAAATCCTTTAATAATGCGTGTTTATTTAGTGTAGCTTACGGAAAGTTATGAAGTTAGAATTTTTAGCCTACTTTCCGAAGTAAAATGAGTCTTATAAGATTATTATTAGTAGGGACACGACCGTACAGGAGAAAACAGCTTTATGTCTGGCTGTTCCTTTAATAACTTTTGGAATAATAGATTTTCCTGAAATTTTATAGGAATGTTCTCATTAAATGTGCGAACTCGACGTGGCATCTTTTAATTTTACAATTAAAACCATTTAAAAAAAACGGCGGGTATTCAAACTTTGATATAGGCTACTCTATCGATATATTTTGATCTAATTAATGGATTTTTACATTAAAAAATGGCAACACTATTATAAAATAAATAATATTCAGGTGATAAAACATAACAAACACTATAATTTATAACTTATTTGCTTAAAACATTATTTTATAATTAATAATTTATATAATATGTAACACATTTTCATTCTATGACGTAATAAAAGTATTAATCACGTGATAGAATTTGTTTTTCTACTATTTAAAAAGTTATGATGTAATTTTTTAAATATTAGTAGTTTAGGGTGGCCAAACATAGAAGTTGAACTTCGTGACATATCAATTAATCTTTTAGCCTAAGCCATTTAAAAATGGTGATCGTTCTGTGGATTCTTCTTAATAACATTTCAACTATTTGTTTAATTTTTATGAAATTCAGTCCGTTAAAATCGATTTAAAAACATGATAACGTAAGTTCGTTCATTTAAAAATGGAGGATGTTCATATTTCCCTCATAATAGAGGAAATCTGAGGTTTGTATTCTTGCTTGTTTAAAATGCTTTGTAACATTCAACGTTTTATTTTAAGGTAGGATTCTACTTTGACTGACTCGTGTTTGACTCTAGTGCGACCCGTCTATGAATAAAGGCAAGTTTATACCAAGCGCAAGCGTTAACGCCGCAATTGTTTCATACGGCGCGGCGTAGAAATCTGCGCCGCAAAACATGACGTCACTAAACGCCGGAGAAAAGCGCCGAATGTTTCTGTACACTGTCAATATTCGTCCATTCCTTCTTCCGCCATTTATAATTCTAAATTGAAAATGCGCATGTCCAACGCTGGAATTGTTCTAAAACTTAAGGCAGGTTTAAACCAAGCGCAAGCGTTAACGTTTGCGAGCGCTTTTGTCATAGTTCCGCCCCTTTTGCGCCGTGTGGCTGTTCCATAGATTTCTGTGGGTTGTTCATATCTAGCGTTTATGCGCCACAAAGTGAACGTCGAGACCTGAAGCGTGTGCGCCGTGAGACATCCACCATGTTTAAGTTTTAGACCAACGCCGGCGTTGGACATGTGCACTTTCAATTCCTCCATTTTCTTTCGACAGAGTACAAATGCATCATGGAAAAAAGGAGGAACGCCGAACGTTTTAAGAGAACAGATCGGAGTTTGGAGATGTCATGTTTTGCGGCGCACATTTCTACGCCGTATAAAATATTCGCCGCGTTAACGCTTGCGCTTGGTGTAAACTTGCCTTTAAACATAGTTGATGTCTCACGGCCCACACGCTTCAGGTCTCCGCGTTCACTTTGCGGCTCATTAATGCTAGATATGAATAGCCACACGACGCAAAAGGGGTGGAACTATGACGAAAGCGCACGCAAACGTTAACGCTTGCGCTTGGTGTATACCTGCTTTAGCAATTCCCATTATAGCGCGTCTTAATTGCCAGCTGTTTTTTCCCCTGCTCGATAAAGTGGATGTCAATATGCATGTGAATGATGTTAACATCTACTTCATTCATTTGAAAGATATTTTATAATAATATGATCACATATCATCATTTAATATGTGCGCGCGGCGCCGCGTAAACGCGAAGCAGCGCGCACATAAAAGTAATCCGTTTTTTGCCTATATTTCAACAGTATCTTTTTATTGATAACATTATCTTTTATCTGATTGTATGAATAAACAGGTCATAATATATTTAGTTGATTCTTGTTTGCACATCGCATAGGTATTTAAATTTGCATATTTAATCAAACTGACCTTCCATCTAAGTTTTCGTAGATGTGTGGGAGATAGGTATTAAAAATAAAATTTAGCTGCCTTCTTGCACAATTCTTTACAAACAGTTTAAACAAAGCATAAACGGATGTTATATTAAATATTTTAAAATTTATCTCTGAAGGCAAAATGTGTACTTAAAGTTAATAACATGTACAAAATTAATGCGTACTAAATCACGTGACCACGTAAACAAATATTTAAAATTCAAATAGTAAACAGATAAAAATCGTAATTGCTAATTAATCGATTATAAATTATTAAAATTAATAAAAAACGAAAACTTCTTTAAATAAATAAAGGATTTACATTGAACAAATACATCACGTGATAGAAATTCTTAGAATTGAAACTAGGGAATTTTTCACTGACTTTAATATTTACGACTTTTAAATTTAATATTAGTGACGAAAGTATGTGATAGTTTAATCATTATTAGGGATTTCTTTTTTATTTCGGGAGGAAAATATTTACGTAACAGAATCGTGTTAAAATAAAAAAAAAATTAAGGAAAATTATGTAACGTATGACGTAATTAAAACATTAATCAAGCTTTAAGTCATCAAGACAAATCGTCAATTATTCATTTTTAAATTAGTAATATTAATTTAAAATTACGACACAACTTTTTAAATATCAGTAAAAAAATTTTTCCTATCACGTGATTTTTGTTCTTACGACGTAATAAAAATGCCAACGTGTTACGTATTTTATAAATTACTAATTATAAAATAATGCTTTAAGCAAATCAAAAGATAAATTATATTATTTGCTTATTTTTTATCACTTGATTATTATTATTTAACTTACGATAGTGTTGCAATTTAAGATTTTGGTCGTCGTCACGTGATTATATATTCAAAAGGAACTTAATTTGAAAATTTGATTTAGTGACGAGAATTAAGACTTTTTGGTTTCGTAATTATAAACGGTATGCTAATACTATTAAAAAATTGATTGAAAATAATTTAAAGCGTAATTCACTTAAAACCAAACATTAATTTGGCAATTCATGCGTTTAATTTTATCAAATTGATAAATCTTGTGTGATAATCGAATTTACAAAATTAAGAATTTTTAGTCAAAACATTTAAAAACTTCTGTATATTATTAATTAATAATTATAAATTATAATAAAAATTTTTTTGCACGACCTGATCACGTGACACTGCCAAACGAAACCGCTTCCGATTGCGATCAATGTCGTCACAATATCCCTGACCTAGGTATCGTAGTTCGCTTACATCATGCTATACAATGTGCGTAATTTATTTAAAACGATGCTCCTTTAATAGCCATTGTGATAAACCATTAATGAAAATTAATAATACAGACGTTTAGTTCTCCATTATTAACTTGGTCACGTGACAATTAATTATTCGTCCCACGTTGCCAACTCCACCGTGATTAATGTAGCGAAGTTAATCATTTCTAACTCAAATATCATAATTAATATTTGGTTAACGAAAACAACCAGTTTGACTATCTATCTCACACTCCATTAACAATTTTTTTACGTTTAAATTACGAAGATTTATATCCGATGACGATTCAAAACAGGTTTAATTTCGTCGTCTGCACGTTTGGAATCCGTTTCGGCCTTTACGGTTGGTTTTTGAAATATTTAGTTTTTCTAATTAGGATTTTTAAGCATAATCGCGATATTTATTAAATATCATTGAATGTATACAGTGCCGGCGCTGATATATGAAGCGCCTTTATGCAGAAACTGATTTCGCTCCCCTGCAATAATTTTATTTTCCAACTATTTTAAAATACGATTTTTGTATTAAATATTTATACCCTAATGTCATTTTTTTTTTAATTTTGGAAATTAAAAATTTGTTTCTATAACGTAATGTATATATAAATTAATTACTTTTAAAAAAATTTTTTTTCGTCGTGAATTTTTTCCAATTATTTTTGGAGCCCCCTATAATTTGGAGCCTTTGTACGATGCGCAACCAGCATACCCACTTCCGCCGGCCCTGAATGTATACGGTACATAATGTTTTAAACTAATTTCGCTGATAATTTAAATAAAATTTCATAGTAAAATCATTAATCTCTTACTTTGAAAAAAATCGATTATACTTGATGTCAGCATCGGAAGTCAGTATCGATTCTATGGGAGAGCCGAAGATCATTTATATCATTACGCCGATGATGTAGTCCACTAAATTATTCGCGATATCACAGTAAATTGCCATAAAATAATGGAAATTTTGAATAAATATATACGATGATCAGATGCGCAATTATGTTCTGCTCATTCCAATCGATTTTAAGTTCTAAAATGGCGGAGAACTGTAATTTTAACTAGTTCTCGAAAGAATGCACGAGTAACTGTCAAACGAAGCAAACTGCATTGAATGTTTTTTCGAAAACTGAAAACAAAATCCAGAGGAACGATTACATAAAAATAAATACCGTTCTTACTGATGCTATTACCTTTTACATCGAAATCAACTGTTCTAAGCACATTAATATCGTCACCAAAGCTGGTAATACGCCGCTCACATATTCTCAATACTGACTTCCGATGCTGTCGTCTAGTAAAATAATTAATGTCCTTTTTGAATGAATGAAAAAAATCAATTAGTTAATTAAATCCAGAAAAGCAATATTAATTAAATCAAGTTTCAAATGGGACATTTAAAAAAAATGAATATTTACATGGCTGATTGGTTAACCCCACTGGATTGTCCAATATAGTCCCATACCCCCTTCACTGGCATTCCATTCATGTACTACCCAAATATAAGTTAAAAAACTATATATTTAATGGATAATAATAACCATCAAATTTTTCTTGTCAATATAAATCAATTTTTTTTTGGCAGAAATTTTTATTTTCCAAGTTTGAACACAATTTTCACTTAAATTATCAAATAAACCAAACTATTCTATATACATTTTGTTTTTATTAGCAGTTTTGCTTATTTATTTGACTTTTTTTCACAGATTTGAAACCAAGGCTTTGTCTGTTTTACATTTTTTTGACATTGTTTCACACAATTTTTTAACTTTTTACATAATTACAAAGAATAATTTCCCAAACATTAAACAAGACTTTCCCATAGGTATTAGTAGTTTAGCACAAATAAATTTAGAGATGTTTGAATTTTTACAATTGTTGTTGTGGTGTAGATTAAAATCTAGATCTTAACAGTTTTTCCTTTGTTATCGGTAGGAGTGTGATGACCATTTATATTTATAGACCATGGTAGTATAGAAGCTATTTCTTTTGACGCCATTTTTTCAACGAATTCAACAAACTGTTCCAAAACAAGGTAAAACGTCGACTTCTGTCGTTGCAAGCGCTTTAAGCAAAACGTTGAGTTTAGGAACGTAGCCAAACACAACTGTTTGTTATGGCGCTGTTGCCAGGTAAAACTCGTATAATTGTAGTTTCAGAATTAATTTGTTTCGGCTAAATAAATCAACTGCAGAATTCGTACTATGCTATTCTTTTTGTCCCATTCGATATGAATCACCCTGTATTTTAAAACTCTCATAGCATAAACTAGTTTTTTTTTGTCAACAGATGACGCCACTTTTCACTTAGTGAGAATACTAAGTGACGGGGCGAAACAAGCCCTTCCACAGGCTGTCCACCCCTGCTAGCGGTAAATAGCTATTTTTATTTTTGGCCAACAGATGACGCCACTCCATTCTAGTAGAATACTATTTTTGTTAACAGATGACGCCACTTTCCATTCAGGGAGAATACTAACTTTGTCAACAGATGACGCCACACTCCATTCAGGTAGAATACTATGTATTTGTCGATAGATGACGCCACTTTCCACTCAGTAAGAGTACTAAGTGGCGGATTGATAACGGTTGATTTTTTTTGTCAACAAATGACGCCACATTCCTTTCTGGTAGAATACTATGTGGTGACGCCACTTTCCATTCAGGGAGTATACTAAGTGGCGGGGCGAAACAAGCACTTCCACAGGCTGCCCACCCCTGCGGAGGGGTCAGCCGGATTGTGGAGGAAGGGGATTGATGGCCGGGCCCAGACTCGAACCCGGGTCCTCCAGTGTGGAAAGCCGAAGCGTTTCCACACGGCCAATCCGGCCGATGCATAAACTAGTTTTGTGCTCCACAGGCTGCCCACCCCTGCGGAGGGGTCAGCCGGATTGTGGAGGAAGGGGATCGATGGCCGGGCCCGGACTCCATGAAAAATTTTCAAGGGGTGGGACCCAAGACTCGAACCCGGGTCCTCCAGTGTGGAAAGCCGAAGCGTTTCCACGCGGCCAATCCGGCCGATGCATAAACTAGTTTTGTGTACCTCTTTTATTGTTCTTATTTAAGGATTAACTGTATGAAATAATAAACTATCTTTCGGTATATCGTTTATTTTACTTAAAACGATCATCAGGGCAGCGAACTTGTTAAATTATTTGAATCCCACCACTGGCCCCAAGCGGCCGGGCCGGATGTCCGAGTGATAACGCTGTCGGCGTGCTACGCAAAATAAGTATTAACTGTATGAAATAATAAACTATCTTTCGGTATATCGTTTATTTTACTTAAAATGATCGTTAGGGCAGCGAACTTGTTAAATTATTTGAATCCCATCACTGGCCCCAAGCGGCCGGGCCGGATGTCCGAGTGGTAACGCTGTCGGCGTGCTACGCAAATGAACCCGGGTCTGATATCTCCTGAAAAGTTTCTTCGGGTGCTGGGCCCAGCCGTCCGACCCCTCTCCACGGGGTGTGGGTGGGTGTAGCCCGTGGTTGGAACTGGCCCCACCCCTTAGTAATCGCACTAATTGGAGAGAGGTGTAAAATATGCAAAAAAAACCACTGGCCCCAAGCGAAAATTTTTGTTGCGCCTCCTTAAATTGTCGTTTCGATGGTGAATGGACACCTATTCCGCTAACCGTTTAAATTATTGGCTATACTACAAAAACAACAACTCAAAATGAGCCAACGCCTTTTGGTCCGGGGTGTGGGTGGGTGTAGCCCGTGGTTGGAACTGGCCCCACCCCTTAGTAATCGCACTGATTGGAAAGGGGTGTAAAATATGCAAAAAAAAAAAAAACCACTGGCCCCAAGCGAAAATTTTTGTTGCGCCTCCTTAAATTGTCGTTTCGATGGTGAATGGACACCTATTCCACTAACCGTTTAAATTATTGGCTATACTACAAAAACAACAACTCAAAATGAGCCAATGCCTTTTGGTGCTCCTTAAATATCACAGATTACTAATAATCGGCGCCCTGAACGGACGCTCCGCTCGATCGTATGTTGAGCCGGCCATGATACATGGTTTTCCTCGGATGAACGGACTACGCCTTGAGTATGAATAGTTCCATAGAAAAAAATAGTTTTTAAAGGCTGCATTAACTAAAAGATTTTTCAGAATTCAGTAGCAAATAGTGTTTTTCGTAATATACAAGCTGCTATTAACCATATATCCACTGATGTTTTAAAATATAAAAAAAGAAAACACTACAGTATCGCCAACATTTTAAATTTCAAAAACATATTTTAATTCATGGTGCAAAGAAAATAGCATCATGATTCTTAATTTTTCCAGGACTGGGAAAGCCATAAACGTTTAGAAAAAGAAAACACTACAGTATCGCCAACATTTTAAATTTCAAAAACATATTTTAATTCACGGTGCAAAGAAAATAGCATCATGCTTCTTAATTTTTCCAGGACTGGGATAGCCATAAACGTTTGGCAGTAAAATAACGGCACTATACTAAAATGTGCTTCAAAGTTAATTCACAGTTGCAAAGATCGTAAATCAATTAACTTTTTAACAATCAACAGTTGGCAAATGAAGGCATTTGATTATGTCCTAAACAGAATCTCTCCAGAACTATTTTTTCCAGTAAAATAGTGTAATAAAATTTAAATAAATAATATACTGAGAATTTATTTTATCCACAAACAAAACAATATATATTTATTAGGACTAACATTAATTTATACAGTTTTATTTTAACAATATTTATTTGGATGGATTTTGTCATCTCTGTCGAAAAGGATAAAGAGAATATAATTTTTCTGTCCCTTTATCGATAATTTTCCATAATGTTATCGGAAACATAAGGATAAATGAGATCAGGCCAAGTCCAATATAAAAGTATAATTGTTTTAGACGTGACGGCAACCAGAGGACTGTATAATACATTATTCCATCAGGATCTAGAAAAGAATAAAACAGAGAATATTAGCATTTTGAGTGATTAAAATAAAGGATCCTTGTTCTCTGTGCATATTCATTAAGTTCAACTCAGAAATTTAAAGAAAAATCTTTATTTAAATTTAACATGATATATAATGGATGTAATTCAAACATAAAATAATCATGAATCATATATGGTAATAGGAAATATCAATACTATTTGATCTAGTTTTCTTCAAGATAAAATTCCAAAATGGATGAAAAAGTTTGATTAACTTTTTAAGTTTTTGTTTATCCTCCTGTGTGGTGTTTAAAAATTTCAGTTAATGATGTAAAATAATGTTTGAATGAAAACTCATCCTACGTTTTCTTCAAGATAAAATTCCAAAATGGATGAAAAAGTTTGATTAACTTTTTAAGTTTTCGTTTATCCTCCTGTGTGGTGCTTAAAAATTTCAGTTAATGATGTAAAATAACGTTTGAATGAAAACTCATCCTATGATATTACTGTATTTCACTTTAAAAATAAAACATATTAATGAATTATCAATATCAGTAAGATCACTGAGTTTTTGAGTCTAACAACTTTTATTTAGAGCAGCTGAAACTTTGATATTTTCAAAAAAATCAAACTGGTGAGTTAATACTAAAGAAAAGTTCCAAAAAGCTTAAGTATGCAAAGCTATTATCAATATCAGTAAGATCACTGAGTTTTTGAGTCTAACAACTTTTATTTAGAGCAGTTGAAACTTTGATATTTTCAAAAAAATCAAACTGGTAAGTTAATACTAAAGTTCCAAAAAACTTAAGTACGCAAAGCTTTTTTTGGTAAAAATTATTAACTTATTGGGTTAGAAAGTGAACTAATCATTGATCAACCTTATTATGGTCAGAATGAACAGTTTATGCTTTATTCTTATTTCGTGATACATGGATCATCTGGGCTAAATTGTACCAAATACAATGTTCAATAAAAAATAAAACCTGTGTGTAATAGACACTTGTATATAATACCCAATAATATTCAAAAAATTTAAAAGAGCAATTGATAAAACCAAATAAATTAATAATAATAGCATTAATTCCATTAAAAAACATTAATTTAAAAAGTTAATTCATAAAAATAGTATAATTATTAAATATAAAAGTTAATAAGTATATACTAATAATTAGGACTGCCAACATAGAATCAATGCTGACCCAAAGAAATCATAAAAATAGTATAATTATTAAATATAAAAGTTAATAAGTATATACTAATAATTAGGATTGCCAACATAGAATCAATGCTGACCCAAAGAAATATTATTTCAAATAATTTTCGCATGAAGTTGTTGTCATTGTGAATTGCAACAGAGGTCAAAAGGAAATTCTATTAATATTTCAAATAATTTTCGCATGAAGTTGTTGTCATTGTGAATTGCAACAGAGGTCAAAAAAAATTCTAACAACTTTTTGTTCATGAGTATAATTTTTAGTGAACCCAAATAATTTTATTTGAAACCCAAAGTCTGAAGAATGACTACAAAACCCAAATTCTTCAGGTCAAAATGATATTGTTGGCAACCCTACTATTATAGTTATAATAAATAGTCCATAATTTATATAAAAGAAAAACTATTCATAAAATACCACTATCTAATGAAAAAGATCATAATTATTAAAATTCTTTCCAAATAAAATTTAAAAAAAAAATGAATTGAAAGCAGAACGATTAAAATGCCATAAATGTTCAGCAATAAAATAAGAACACTGTATTAAGATGTGCTTCAAAGTAAGTTCACAGTTGCAAAAATCACAAACTAATTAATCTTTAACTAACAACAGTTGGAAAATGAGGGCATTTGACTGTCTTAAACAGAATCTTTCCAGGACTATTTTCTTTCTACTGTTTCTACAGTACCTTAATTGCAAACATTGGAAAACTGATTTCATATGATGAAATCATAGCATTTGCTACAGATCTGGTCTATTGTTAAAATTATAACTATTAAGCGGCAGTCACATCTTGCGATTTTTAGCCGCAGCTGTGACCGCAACCGGAACTGGCTCTTCTCCCTAACTCATAAACCCCCTCCGAACCGGTCGCTGATGCGACATTGCTCGTCAACAAAAAGTTTGTTCTTGTGGCCCTCCGAACCGGTCGCTGATGCGACGTCGCTCGTCAACAAAAAGTTTGTTCTTGTGGCGATGGTCGCAACTGCACATCCAATGAGAAGCTCTCTGACATCATCGGCAGTCAGCTATTGCTACAATTTTATTGGATAAAAGTGTAGATTAGTGCAACAGCAGTAACTACAGTGTGACCACGAAGAGTCAAGTGCAACAAGCCACTTTTTTCGGTCGCGGCCACGGCTAAAAATCGCAAGATGTGACCATCGCTTTACTAGTACTTATTCTAATAAAAAAATGAAAATTTTGTAATCTCTATTTCAGTGTAGATTAGTGCAACAGCAGTAACTACAGTGTGACCACGAACAGTCAAGTGCAACAAGCCACTTCTTTCGGTCGCGGCCACGGCTAAAAATCGCAAGATGTGACCGTCACTTTACTAGTACTTATTCTAATAAAAAAATAAAAATTTTGTAATCTCTATTTCGATGCATGCATTTCACAAAATAATTTTTTTCTGTTGCTCAGTAATTAATTTTTACCAATTTAAAACATCTCTTAAGAAATAAATTTAAAAAAATTTTTAAAACATCAAAGCTGGAACTTCTGTCATCTAATTTACTTTAAAAACTCCAACATTTTGGATTGAGCTGACTGGAGCCAGAAACTCTACTTTTATTTAATTCCAATAAGTTAAGACTAAATAATTTAATGATATAATAATCATATTTGTATAATTATGAGAGGATGGAAAGCACAAACAACAAAAGAACATAACAGTAATATCACAAATCAAAATACTATATAATCTCTATTTCGATGCATGCATTTCACAAAATAATTTTTTTCTGTTGCTCAGTAATTAATTTTTACCAATTTAAAACATCTCTTAAGAAATAAATTTAAAAAAATTTTTAAAACATCAAAGCTGGAACTTCTGTCATCTAATTTACTTTAAAAACTCCAACATTTTGGATTGAGCTGACTGGAGCCAGAAACTCTACTTTTATTTAATTCCAATAAGTTAAGACTAAATAATTTAATGATATAATAATCATATTTGTATAATTATGAGAGAATGGAAAGCACAAACAACAAAAGAACATAACAGTAATATCACAAATTAAAATACTATACAGGGTGTATCTTACTACCTGTACCATCCTTTTTTCTTGGAAACATGATGAGATAGAGAAGTAGGGAGAAAAATCTTGATTACCAAAATATATCCATAGAATTGAATGATCATGATAAAAATTTTGTGGGCCCACCAGAAGTAAGGGCATAAGAGATCAACTTTGAAATCTAAATGAAAACATATGCTGATTTGGGCATAATTGGATAGAACTGTGAAAACCAAATAAGTTTTGTTTTAAAAAGTTTTTCAATATCACCTATGGATTGTGAGATATCACAAAAAAAAAGATGCTTCCACATGTATCCCTGATTGAGCTATTCAAGCAATAAGAATAAGAAGAATTTGACAGAGGGCATCTGTGTACACTATGGAACACTATTGAAGCAGCAAAGAGCAGTATTAGGCAAATTTAAGGCAAATTTGGATAGTACTTGAACTGCAGGTGTGACAAGTCTTTCATCATCACAGTTCAGCATGGAGCTATACTCAAAAACAAGGCTTGTACACTATGGAACACTATTGAAGCAGCAAAGAGCAGTATTAGGCAAATTTAAGGCAAATTCGGATAGTACTTGAACTGCAGGTGTGACAAGTCTTTCACCATCACAGTTCAGCATGGAGCTATACTCAAAAACAAGGCTTTTCCAACTTGTTTCAGCCCTTTATGAGAGCCATGGATGTACAGAGATGTCCTCTGTCAGATTCTTCTTCTTCTTATTGCTTAAATAGCCCAATCGACAGTACATCTTTTTTTTTGTGATATCTCTACTATCTGTAGGTGATATTAAAAAACTTTCAAAAGTTGTTTGGTTTTTACAGTTCTATCCAATTATGCCTAAATCGGCATATATTTTCATTGAAGATTTCAAAGTTGACCCCTTTTGCTCCTACTTCTATTGGGCCCACAAAGTTTTTATCAAGACCGTTTGATTCTACAGATATACTTTGGTAATCAAGATTTTTTCTCTCTAACTCCTATCTCATCACATTTCTGAGAAAAAGGGTGGTACGGGTGGTAAGATACACTCTGTATATTCAAAGTTGACCCCTTTTGCTCCTACTTCTATTGGGCCCACAAAGTTTTTATCAAGACCATTTGATTCTACAGATATACTTTGGTAATCAAGATTTTTTTCTCTCTAACTCCTATCTCATCACATTTCTGAGAAAAAAGGGTGGTACAGGTGGTAAGATACACTCTGTATATTTCCATTCTTATAACTTTATCAGCTTCCTCTAAAATCATTATTTTCTTTATACAGGCATGCTCTTATTCATACTCTGAAACCCATACTGCTTCAACTACTCTCCACTTATTTTCTCCATTTTCCTTGACTTCTTCTATACTTGCATGTACCCATCCAGCTTATAATCAGCTTAATCAGTTGCTTTTAATTTATTCACTTTACATGATCAAACAATCTCAAAATTGATTTTAAACACTAATTCACACTCCTTATTCTCTTCCTAGATAACCCCGGGTCAATGCTATGCTTTTTAAATATAAAAATTAATATATTAATATATAACTTTTATTAACATAAAACTAAAAATAATAAAATATATTTACATAAAACAACTGCTCCATAGCCTATTTTTTCTGTACCCATACGATATGAACATGTTGGAACCAAAATTTCATGAGTGCAATCATCAGTTAAATTGATTCTTTGCAAAATACCTTGTTCATTAAATGTTGGGATCGTTGACATACTTACATGTGTATACCTGTCTGCTACAATATGCATAGACTGAAATGTAAAAACACAATATTAATATACAATATATTATAAATAAATAAATTATTAATATCAAATCTTAAAACAATTGATCTTGAACTATGTTGAAAAATGTGGAAAATACAATTATGGTACATTTAGTCATCTTATCTCAAATATTCAGGATAAAATAAAATATGTTTTTATACGTACTAAAATAATTGATAAAATCTTTTATACTATATTAGTTAAATTTATATATAAATTAATTTGTACAAATAAATGCAATTTTGCATAAAGATACTCCACTGTAAATGTTATTTATTCCTAAGGTCACGAAGACATTCTCTGGTTCCAGTTTTAATGCAGCATTATTATTATACGCAATCTGCTATCTAGATATAAGTGTATTGGTATGACTGTAGCTTATTCTGTCAGTGTAAATAAATTATTAATATCAAATCTTAAAACAATTGATCTTGAACTATGTTGAAAAATGTGGAAAATACAATTATGGTACATTTAGTCATCTTATCTCAAATATTCAGGATAAAATATGTTTTTATATGTACTAAAATAATTGATAAAATCTTTTATACTATATTAGTTAAATTTATATATAAATTAATTTGTACAAATAAATGCAATTTTGCATAAAGATACTCCACAGTAAATGTTATTTATTCCTAAGGTCACAAAGACATTCTCTGGTTGCAGTGTTAATGCAGCAGTATTATTATGTGCAATCTGCTATAGAGATATAAGTGTATTGGTATGACTGTAGCTTAAGAGTTGCATGGTTTCACTAATTCCAGAATAGCAAAAACTCTGATTAAAAAAAAAAATGGTCAGTAAGATACATCTGACATCCAACAGTATACCAACTAATGTGCAATGAAAAAGACAAGAGATAATAAAATGAAAGAAGGCATATACGAAATTTTGATTGATAACAGAACAACACAACCATTGGGAAATTTATATAGAAGCAACTAAGAGAGCTTTAGCCCACAGACTGAAAGAACACAAGAGAGACATAGCCAAAGCCAATTTTTCAATGGTCTTAGATAGAACTTGCTACAAAAATGACATCAAAATAAACTGGGACCAAGTAGAAGTGATAAAGACTGTTCATTCCAACAAAGAATTACCTTAAGTTGAGATCTTGGAAATAATTTCAAGAATGGTTTCAGAGTGCATAATCAATGATAAGCTCCTAGAAGAGACCTCAGCAGCATTGATTTATGTCCTCCTATAGAAGACCTTTAATGATAAAAGCCTTTATTTAAAAAAGTCTTTCACTTTAATCCAAATTATATATTCAGTTTCTAATTTTAATCATTAATTTTTGTTTTTTGTTTATAATTTTAATAAGATCAACCCATATTGTTACAATAGCCTTGTGCATTATTTTATTCTCTTTCATTTCAGTTTAATTCTTAGTTTTAATTTAAAAATTAATAAGATCAACTTAAGGTTGTTATTTATAATGACTTGCTCATACACATACTGACACACATACGTACTTATTCAATTAGCATATATAATTTAAATATAATATACCAATACAATTTGATAGACCTTATTGCAAAATAATAATAATAATAATCCTAAACATTTTATATAATCTCATTTAAATTTAAATAAGTCTAATAGAATACCATCATCTATCATGGCTTCAATTGCTTGAAAGAAATACAGTAGAGAAGTGGTGAGAAAATACTAACAATACATAGTAATCATTATCATCATCATATTCTAAGATATCACATGATGTGATATTTTTTAAAAAGCTTTTATAAAATGCATAATTACATAGCACTAACATTGAAACTTTGGCAATCTTTCTGATTAACAATTTATTCATTATCTGATACTTCTGATCATTTATAAAATATGTGAAGATTTCACAGCTGATTTTGAACATCAGATTTGGGCTCCTGATAATTGTGTGAACTGATTAATTTTCTACTTCCATTAATTGCAACAAAAATTTTATTGTGCATTCTGAATATTTTATTGTTTAGACACTGTTAAATATTTTAATTAAGATTCTCAAATGACAAAAACTTATAATAATTTTTTGATATTTTCTACCAAATAATTCAATAAATTCATATTATATAGAAATATGACTACACACAAAAAAGTACAAAAGCATCCTGCTTTCTATTCAGGTTTTTCTTTGTGTTGCATCACAATATTTCAATGCTATATGTCTGGAATTTTGTTTGACTAGCTATATTTATTCCAATAGTAAACTGGATTTGGAAAATTTAAAAATATATATATATAAAAGAAAAAGAAATTCTGAAGTGTGTGATCCCAAAACACGTTCAGTCCATTTTGAAGAAATGAATTTGACAAAGTTATTAAGAAGGATAATTAATAAGTTATATGCTGCAAAGAAACAAGTTCCATCAAGTCGTAAACTTCATGAAGAATTATAATCAGCAATTGAAGAGTGTGGTCAGATCAACTTAAGGTTGTTATTTATAATGACTTGCTCATACACATACTGACACACATACATACTGATTCAATTAGCATATATAATTTAAATATAATATACCAATACAATTTGATAGACCTTATTGCAAAATAATAATAATAATAATCCTAAACATTTTATATAATCTCATTTAAATTTAAATAAGTCTAATAGAATACCATCATCTATCATGGCTTCAATTGCTTGAAAGAAATACAGTAGAGAAGTGGTGAGAAAATACTAACAATACATAGTAATCATTATCATCATCATATTCTAAGATATCACATGATGTGATATTTTTTAAAAAGCTTTTATAAAATGCATAATTACATAGCACTAACATTGAAACTTTGGCAATCTTTCTGATTAACAATTTATTCATTATCTGATACTTCTGATCATTTATAAAATATGTGAAGATTTCACAGCTGATTTTGAACATCAGATTTGGGCTCCTGATAATTGTGTGAACTGATTAATTTTCTACTTCCATTAATTGCAACAAAAATTTTATTGTGCATTCTGAATATTTTATTGTTTAGACACTGTTAAATATTTTAATTAAGATTCTCAAATGACAAAAACTTATAATAATTTTTTGATATTTTCTACCAAATAATTCAATAAATTCATATTATATAGAAATATGACTACACACAAAAAAGTAAAAAAGCATCCTGCTTTCTATTCAGGTTTTTCTTTGTGTTGCATCACAATATTTCAATGCTATATGTCTGGAATTTTGTTTGACTAGCTATATTTATTCCAATAGTAAACTGGATTTGGAAAATTTAAAAATATATATATATAAAAGAAAAAGAAATTCTGAAGTGTGTGATCCCAAAACACGTTCAGTCCATTTTGAAGAAATGAATTTGACAAAGTTATTAAGAAGGATAATTAATAAGTTATATGCTGCAAAGAAACAAGTTCCAACAATTCTTAAGCTTCATGAAGAATTATAATAAGCAATTAAAAATTGTAATTCAAAAAAATTTTTTTTATTAATTTAATAATAAAAATAAAATTTTTCAAATCAAATTAAATTAATAATAAAAATATTTCATTTGTTTTTATTTTTTAAAATAAAATATTACTTACAATATGTTCATGAGCAGAAAATATTAAATGAGGTTGAATAAATGAAAGAACCTAGAAAGATATATAATAAAAGTATTAAAGAATATAAATATTGAGAATTTATACAATATATAATTCTAATAAAATAATATTCATAATTAATTAAATATTTGATAATTATCTAAATTTCACTATCAATGATTTGTATATTTAATTCAATAAAAAATCTGCATTTGTTTTTATTTTTTAAAATAAAATATTACTTACAATATGTTCATGAGCAGAAAATATTAAATGAGGTTGAATAAATGAAAGAACCTAGAAAGATATATAATAAAAGTATTAAAGAATATAAATATTGAGAATTTATACAATATATAATTCTAATAAAATAATATTCATAATTAATTAAATATTTGATAATTATCTAAATTTCACTATCAACGATTTGTATATTTAATTTAATAAAAAATCTGTAATTTGGTATTACATAAATCATATTTCCACTTAAATTGATACTTTAAATTGAAAATAATATCTTTTATTTAATCTTCAAATAGCATTTATAATCAGCATTAAAAATGATTTGTGAAGATTAAATGAAAGATATGCATTTCCAAGCATTATAATAATGTTTAAAAAATATATACATAATTTTTTTTAAATTATAAATCATGAAGAAATTCTTATTTCAATGGTCTTTGTTGCTATATGTGCAAAATCCTTGTCAATGTAAGTATTTGAATACTTTCATTTGATATTTTAAAGTTGATTTGAATTTTAGGATCAGAAACAAAAACTTGGTCATCTTCCTCCAATTTACCATATTTATAAAATTTTTCTTCATAAATAAACAAAAAATTTAGATTGTTATTTTCAATACAAAAATTTATATTAAACTTATTTGTGTAAGTTTTGACAAAAAAAGATGTGATTTCTTTCTATTCAAAAGACTACAAAGACTTAAAAATTCACTTTCAAATAATGAATTTTGAATTATCTTGAAAAATATTGATAAATACTACCAGTATTTTTGAAAAATATGAAAATTATAGTTTGATACACTAAGTCATTTCAGTGCATTTTAGATTATTTTAATCATAATTGTCCCAAGTTGTTATATCTTTTCCACATATATCCACTTAATTCTACAGTATCATATACGATACAAACCCTTTAACCCCTTATTATTATTAATATATTTATTTTTCTACCAATTGACTATTGTGTCATGTGTAATACATACCAAACAAATGAGATACCTGAATAATAGTGCCCTCTATAATATATTTTGTAAATTATCAGAAATTGCTGACTTTTTTCTTTTGAAGTATTGCCTAATGTTACTTATCTGATACAAACCCACAAAATAAATAAAAAATATCTCACATAATCAAATAACAATTATCTAGTATGATTTCTACACAAAATAAGAGTAAAAAAATACCTTTTTCAATTTTTTTAAACTTAATATCAAAATTCAGGCATTAAGTGGTTAA